>JAGXCT010034667.1:0-14510 GCA_022495035.1 Philopotamus ludificatus
TAAAAATTAATTTAATATTTTAATTAGTTTAGACGTTCTATTTATATAACATTTAAAAAAGTATTGAATACTTATAACTAATGTTTTTTCTGAATTACATTTATGCAATTTAAACGTTGTTATATTCAATAGAGACGTCACAATTTAGAGTGAGTATTATACGATAAATGAGAAGAAAGTTATTTAGCTATAGAAAAAATCCAATAACTAACTTACATTTAAAAGAAAATAATTGTTAAAAATAATATATATATTGGGGCAATTTATTAAAAAAAGATTATTAATATTAGATGAAACAAAATCTGAGTACATGAAGTTGTTAAGCTAAATTCAGATAAGAAATTCATATATAGCGCTTTCACAATGCCAAAATTAAATAATATAATCAAAAAAGAGGCGCAATCAGTCTATATAGAAACAATCAGTGATTTATGATTGTCTGATTATGTTGTAAATTTTATATTTTTTAATATAATGTCTGCAGTTTAGCTTTAAAAAAATTGCTGTAGAAATTTATAATATTGTGTAGAAATTGACAAAAAAATATATTTTCTACCAATGCATATTTTATTTTTCTCAAATAACTCTGTTAATATAAATCCTACATGTCCTAAACTTTTTGTATTTGTCTAAAATAGCCTAAAGAATAAATATATACATAAATAATCATTAACCTTCATTGCTCGCAATTTCAAAAAAATAATAAAAACAACAATTTAATTTTACATGAGCACGGACGCAATATTTTATTATTTATCTTTCTTTACTGGATACATACTGGCTCTCCGTGCGACAAAAACATCGCGCATGTGCAAGTGCGAACGAGAAAAAACATAGTGCTATGCAAGTGGTGAAACCACATGCGCTGAGCCATAGTTATGATATTAAGGAGTTATTTAATGATTAGGTGATTTTTTTGTCATCCAGACAAATTACTAAAATACAGGTAATAGGTCCACTTTTGGAATCAATGGATAAAATGTATATTGACGTTGCATTAGTATAATCACTGCAGTTTCATCCATTGCAACTAGTGTAACTGATTTCTTTACATATTTTTTAGTTCTCGAGAAAAGAGAATTTTTACTTTTTTTCTAGAGAATTCTCAAGAAATAATTGATTACTTTTATAAATTAAAAGTTTTTTTTAATTAATTATTTTCACAATAATAGTAATGAAAAAAATTGTTACCGCATAGGCCTATTGATCTTTCTAAAATAAATATTGTTACAATCAAAATTTTATTATTTAAAAACTTCAAAATCAAATCGACGCAACTTGTCTACACCAAAGCGAATTTATGAGTAAATTGTAACATTCTCAAACATCAATTCGCCAATCACAATAATACGTAAATGTATAAATTTAGATTTACAAAAATATTATAATTTTGATATGGAAGGAATTCTACGTATAATAAAATATAAAATATACAAAATATTAAAAGTATCAATATTTTATATTTCAAAAATCCTGGGAAAATTATTTTAGCGTGGACTTCGCGGATTCGGATGGATTGGAGAAGGAACATGAAAACCGCAATTTTTAACACCAATACCACTTTATTACATTTTGAATTACAGCCGGTGTGCGGAATCTGTCATACTGACGTTATACAATTTCACTAGAATCGAGAAATACAAAAAATAGAAAATAATTCTCGAGAAAAACTCAAGAGCAGAAACACTAATTTTGAGAGTTGGTATTTTAAAAAGTCGATGCTATCAATAAAATATTTAAATGCATGTGCACGTACAATAGTCTAAAGATATTTTTTCTTCATATTTTAACCAGGGCTTTCCTCACTCATATATTTTTTTTTATTCAAACATAAATATTCATTTTGCGATTTTTTTATTATAAAGTATCTCTCAATTTTGTATGAAGTTCTATATTTAATTTTTATGATTATTTTCACAGAACATCAATTAAATGTTTGATATATTTGAATATTTATGAGAAATGATTGGATACAAATGAAAAAACATATAACGTAATATGAAGATTAATTATATGTATATTCCATTATATGATGTAGGTATATAAATGTTATATATATACTTGTAAAATTTATATGAAAAAAAAATCGCAATTCTTCTTCACAAATAAAATTTTTCATCTCATCTATGACATCGCTGAATATTTGTTTTTCAGCCCTCAAAATTCAATAATACGCAAATGTAACAACGTCGCAAAAAAAATGATTTGCAAAATTCGCAAGCGAGAGAGTCTGCGATTGATGATTCCATCTAACAATTCAATACGTTTCGAATATGATAAATCACCGTGGTGGAATGATAATCACCACGTTCTATTTAATTTTGGCAAATTCGTTAATCCGAGAATTGCTCGCAGTCTAGACGTCAAAACATTAACTACGACTCGAATTTTTCGAAGCGTTAAAGAACATTACATGAAACGAGCTGGAAAAATAGATTACGTCGCTGAAACATTGGAATTGAAACATTTGTACGGGATCAAAATGAAATATTATAATTTGATGCGACACTGCGAGTAGTGTACTACGTTTTACGAGCGATGCGTAGATGATACATGTGCGGTTTATATATGAGATGTATATTTTTGGATGAAATAGTGACACCGAAATAGGTCACATGTGTATTTTAAGAAAATTTAGCACCTGAAGGTATTTAATGATATTTAAGATGCTCAAAAATGTATTAGGTAAAAAGAAATATTTTACGGAATTGTTTGTGATGCTGTAAATAATCATCTAATTTTAGAGCTATATACGTCAATGGGAGAAGAGCAACGCACGCCATCGCTTTCTAAGAGGGGTGCCAAGTATCCCTAAATAACGCCGACACTATTTAATTTGTCATCTGGTTAATTAATGAAAAAAATAAATTTAACAGCTTATTAACATTTCGAATAAATCACATCCAACCCTCGTCAAGGATCTGTACAGATTACCTCAATGAAGAGTATGCAAAATGTATACGCCCACTGATTTAGTTGCATTGTGTTCGGTCACGATGTAACGAGTTTTGCAATGCGAAACATTAAAACGAGTAATGTCATTTAAAGAGTTCTGGTTCACTTGAGACCAAGTCACCAGGTGCAAGTGTACTGGAGGAGATAATGAGAAATGCTGTCGCGCTGAAATTGCTTTGGCACTTTTCAAAGGTGGAAGAAGTCACGGCATTATATTCAGAGTTGCCGGTAACTCTGAAAAATAAAAGAATTAATATAAAAAAGTATTCCGGCGAGGAAATGTATTACTGGATTTTTTTTTCTTTCGGCGAGGAAATTCTGATTGCCGCAGGCGACGAGACCCAGAGGGTCAGTGAGCTAATGCGCGTCTAAATGGCTAATGAGAATTTTTCGGTTATATCTTACAAGATGTTTCTACCAGAGATGAGTTCGGATAGTGGAAAAGTTTCGATGATAAAATTGTATTAGGAGAAACCAGCTTAGCAGTAGCCACATTCGGGTAAAAATACACATAACTATATATATACAATATAATAAATATATATTTATATCATAATTAAATCGTAAAATTATATATTTAGCGTACTAGAGTTTTTAATTATATTTGTTATTAATATAGTTACTATGTGCCATCGCAAATAAATTAAATATTAAAATTTCAATTACGCATAGCTAATGCAGCGAATATGTATACATAATGCATCAATAATTTGTCATTAAATGTCAGTTTTCGACTTAATTATAACTCGATTTTATATACAAATAATTAGGAATAACAGATAAAAAAACACAATATTTTAATTGCATTTATTTTGCAGTATTTTCATCATCTATGCCAGTTATATCAATTGGTTTTTTAATTTTATTTCTTCAATTTAGTTTCTTTATAAATTTTATTACATCAGACAAGTGCTTGCTAATGAGCTCTAATATTCTATAATTGTCTATATTTTTTTAAATTTCATTACTCATTTATGCAAACTAATCATATACTGCAGCTATTTCATAGGCATATTTTTTTTATCTGGTTCTTCAAAGTCCGTTAAATTTCTTCTGTACGTTATTCTTTCCCAATCTCTATAATCTATTAGTTGTTGAGTTCCTCAACATTATTTAGAAAAAAAACTAAAACTCCATTGTCCACTTTCAGAAATAATTATTTACCATTCTTTTACTTACCCATGACTATTTAAATTAAGTTATAAGTTAATAATTATATAGGTGTTAATTAAATTTAGTTATATTAAGAGTTTGTTATGATATTGATGAAGAATTCATCAATATCTAGACTTAAAATGTTGGGTCTGTTTTTCATTATAAATAAACACCCTTCGGATGACGCAGTCGTTTTAGAGCCGTCTTCGACTTATTTTTATTAAAGATGATGCAATCGACTTATTTTTTCCATTATTACGCATGCAGGGAAAATTTGACAAAAGCTAAAATAAAAACGAGTTCTTTAACAATTTTTTCCTTTCGTCATAAGTGCGAATGGCCGTAGGACATGGTTAAAAATAAATAAAATAAAATAACAAAAAAACTAGTGTAATACCTAAATTAAAATAAAACTATTTAAAACATTTTTCAAAATATAGTCTTCCTACTTTTTAATAAGACATATTTTATTTAATTTAAATATTTCTTTATATGACATAATTTTTACTGAGATCTTACTTTTATTCGATTTTACGGAATAGCTTTTTTCTACATTATTTACTTTGATATTTTTTTATTCATAAAACCAGCAATGTCAATGATTAATACGATTAAGAACATTTAGTTTCGTACATTCCATAATTAGTCAAGCCTTCGTAAATAACAAAATTATACTTACCAGATGTTATATAGGAGAATAGCTTCGGTAAATAGTTTAATGAAAGTACCAACGAGTAATAGTCACAAAAGTTCCTAAAGCATAACAAATATTTTTTAAAGTTTAACAATGCTAAAAATTAACAATTTGTAAAGACTCGCGATGGACTACACAAAATTTTACAAAGAAACATAGAATAAAGACAACAACTACGAACAGATGAGTTTTTTATGTAAACAAAATATCAAACCAAATTCATTTTGATAGTATTTGTTCTAAATCGATGATCTCAAAAATCCACCATTTCATCATATTAATATAAACAATATTTTCAAAACTAATTTATATTTACGCATCTATTGCTGAAACTCATTAATTACATAAAAATATATATTAAAGTATATATGCTTCTGTTATTCCTATAATATTAATTTATTATAGAATTTTAATCTAATTGCTGTACGCTTTGCAACAGACAACAAATATACATTTTATTGTTCTTTATTACTTTCATGAAAGCAACTTAAGCCTTTGCTTAAATCCAAAGCCATTAATAAATCATGATAATCCCAAACATCTTAAGAAGTCAATATCGTTTTGAAATATTTTATTTTAAAATAAAATGTCTGAATAACGGCCAACGCTCGACTGGGCACACGAGTATATCGGTACGCCATACGAGAAAGCTCAAACACCCCAAAAAAAATCAACCAAACATCAGTGCTTCTCAAGCTATATTTATAAAAATAAGTATCAATTTGACGAGTGAATCGGCGAACCGTCTCATCGGCTGGACGGTTCGCCGAACCCTTGACGGAATTATTCACACGAACCCCTGGTAATTATAGTACGGCCATTGCGTATTTTTCTCCAATTTTACACGAAAATATTCCGACTTATAGGTATTCTAACGCTGTTTGCTGTCTTATTTATCGTGTGTTGTGATTAGTCAGACAAGTTTATATCGCTGGTAGATGGCAGTTCGTGCCTAAAACCGGCTCAGACAATGAACATGTGCGAACATCTGCCAGACTGTAAATAATAGTCGTGGACGGTGCCAACTATTGACTAGCTTCGTCCTTTCGTCCTCGTATTGTTATATATACGCGTATATATTTAAAACGGATTTTAAAATGATTGAATGGATAGAAAGTTAATTATTTTTTGTTAATTTTTTAAATAAGGAGATAATTTCAGTATCATTTAATAATGACCGAAATGTCAATAAAAAATTACAAACTTTTTCTATTATATTATCTAAAAAATCAAAACGTAACAAAAAATAAAAAAATACCATAAAGCTTAGCATTCATAAAGGTGTATTTCACGATCAATTTATTATGTTATTAAAAAAAAAATAGACTAAAATTAGTAGATACAGGGGCGGCTCGTACATATACACTTAATATATATGTATTATGTCAAGAGTACTGCCTGCTTGTCAGCGCTACCAGAGTAGGCCATTGTACGAGAGCGGGGCAGTGACGGAGTGCGGGGGGGGAGGGTTTCGCCTCAAAGTGCCGTGTCGCGCTGCGACTTAATGAAGTTATAATGACTCGGAGCTTCCGTGCAGCTTGTTTTATTATTGTTAATATCATTTAGTATTTTTACCCTACCTTATTTTTATATTTTAAATAAAATATGAGTGAAATAAACGTTTTTAATTTTTAATATTTCGCAGCACCCCTAAATATTTTACAACCGTGCCACCTATGCTAATAAATACATATTGGTAAACAGTGTAAAATAAAACATATGGTGAATGGTAACTTAAACCTAAATTGTCCTAACATTTTAATAATATTACATGGTGTATAATTGTGGTACATATATAATAATAGACAAAACATACAAATATTGAAACATGGAACGTTATATAAAACATATTTAGGTTTTATGAAACAGAGTCGAAGATAATAAATTAAATGTGGATTTTTATTTATGATGGTTTCGAACCGTTAATTTTTTCATTCAGTTTTGTTTTAGTTTAAAAATAAATATTTATGGGTTCGGCTATGAAAAAATATCGGTTTATTCAGTTTTTGCTTCGGCTCCGATTCATTATTTTTTACATTTTTTAAATGTTTTTATTTGGACTAGAAAAATAATTCTATTACATTTTTTGCAATAACCACACTACTTGCTAAAATAACATACATAAAATGAATTAATAATTAAAACTAGAAGTATATATTATTTAATAATATTATTATCCAAAAAACAAAACAAATATGTATATAAGGTGCGGGTTGAAGTAAATAGGATTTATTTATTTATAATTGAAAACGATATATGGCTAACCCTACTAAAGCGATTCCTACTATAGAGCGTCGCGTACGAAAGTCCCTCCTATAGTGCTTCCATATGTATCGCTGATTTCTACAAAGCGCTAAATTTCCAAGTTCATATTACGTAAATATATATTGCCTTTTATTGACAATAAAATATAACACGGTGAAAAATGTTATATATAATGATTTTATTTATTTACAATATGCATTTAAAAAAAATAACCCAATATTTTGTATGAATGCCTCTTCTTCTTTATGGTGGATTTCCATAGCGAGTTTATATAGTAGACTTCTAAGTTATAAAATATATTTCTGTGTATTGTAATTTAAACTAAAAAATAAACGAATTTTCCGGTATTCGGTTCAGTTCCAGTTTGTATTCCTTGAATTTATATATATTTTATCTGAATTTTATTTTATAAAATGGATTCATATTTAATTTTGATTTTAGAATCGAAGAGTACGATATTGATGATATTTTTTTGTAGAAAATATACACTGATAATCTTGATGATATATATTTTTATTACTGAGCAGAAAATATTTCATTACAGTCTCGGACATGGCCGGTTTCCAACCCATTTAACTTTTTTTTTATAAAAAAATGTTTCCGACACCATGTCTAGTAAGATACTCATATTGCGATATGGGTCGTTACAATTTTTCCGGCAATATTCCGGTCACGTGTGCACAATAACCATTAAAATGTGCATAAAATTATGTGTCCGCATGGGGCGTCGCGACGCCATGCGTCCACATGCTCCGCAAAAGTATGTAGTACGCACGGTCGCAGCGATAACTTGCCGCTCGCACCAATGCAGACCCTTATGAATTTTAGATCGGAAACTTCTGAGAAAGTCAGGGAAAAGCGGGATCAGTGGTGTACAATAAAAAAATATATAACACAATGGGTACTGAATATAATTTATAATTTTTGCATTCATATAATAATATATTATTATACTGAAATCAATAATAACTAAATAAATATAATATGATTATGACATTTTTAATGCTTTTAATTACAGAGGTACGTTATAATTTTATTATAAAGAGCCATGCACACTGTTGTTGATTATTATAATTTATGTAATTATCGCATAGTCGCTATCCAGGGAATGCACGCCACTGGGGGTCAAACATGGGGGATGATACTTATGAATTTTTAATTAATTAAGTCGACATTAGGCACCCTAATTTTTGGCGAGGGGATCGCACAGTTAAAACTCCCGTAGTTTTTATTATAATTATGATCATCATTGTGCGCGGGGGCCGAGATAAATTAATACAATTTAAATTTAAACTTTGCGTAATGCATGATACACAAGATTAAGCGAAAAGTTGGTTGCGGAATTCAACCCTCTTGAACTTTTGTTGTTGTCCGAACGAGGCATAGCCGTACTCAACATTTAGCCTCGGGTTCAATAAATTTTCATTTAATTCATTGCTCGGATTAAGCGTAAATAAATGTAAAATATTATACTGGCACAATATTGAAATTATAATGTTTATGAGATAATATTAGATTTAAGATTAAAGCGTTAAAGCGTAATATTTCAATATTATTGATAGCGAGAGTGTTTAACGTGAAAATATTAACCATGAACACTTTAAATCATCAACAATCTCTACGGATACTTCAAAAACAGCACTAATGTATGTAAATATATTATATACAAATAAAAATAATAAAATGAAAAAAAGTACGAATTTATTTAAATAATTCAATTATTTTTTGTCCTTGAGAAAAGTCTGACTTTATTCGACAAGCACGGCGAGAGAGCTTGAATTATACATTTTAGAATAAATTCGAGCTTACGATTATCAACCGCTATTATAATTTATAGGACGTTAATACAATACCTTCATCTCAGTCTATATATGCATATTAATCTACTGCAGTGATGCATCAAATTTTAAAAATATCGATGGCAATAACCATATTGAAGAAAATTTGAAAAAATCGAAACAAGATACGACCAAAATCACTAGTATTAACTGTATACTTTATTATAATGGAGATTTGAGCTTCAAGGAGGCAGAATGACAAACAAATGCCGCTGATATGTGATACTAGAAACTATCAAGGGTTATAAATCACGTCTTATTTTTCCATAATATTTCAAAACATTTTTATTATTTCTTTTATAATTTATTTTAACAAAATCACAGATAAGCCCGTAAAAATGATTCTCAAATCAAGTTATATATTCTTTGGTTATAAATAAATCACAACAGATGCATCCGAATGGATCCAAACAATAATATTTTTACAAGCCTAATTATTATTGTATAATTATCTAAAAATTGTGTTATACATTATAGATTTGTAAATTTCCTACTAAACTAAAAATATTAGAAGAGATTGGCATTGAAAATTTTTTTTTAATACACAAAACTCTTATAGCACGGTCATGTGGTTTCACAAAAACGTCTTGTAATACAAATTCGTCTGGTACAAGGATTAAGTTCATACAAAATTAGGGATTCATTTTATCCTTAAATAATCGTTTACGTTTCTATTTAAAATACTAAGATAATATATAATAGATCAATTCCTATCACTGATTATTCTATGTGTTCGATTAAAAATCAATTGTAAGTTTTTATTACAAGATGACAACTCGAAACAGTGCAATTAATTATGACTAAAATAATTAATAACTGATTTTTGAGTTCATTTAACATTTCTAATAATTCGTCTTTAAAAGCACGATCTGATATTTCTTTAATATCTTAAATATCCAACTTATCAAATCCTTTTCCATCAGTAGTACTGAGACACATGTTATTTTTCTTTTCGTATACAACTTCCATTGGCCGTTCCAAATTTTTTCAGCGACTACTTCTGGCCACAACTTTATTCAGCAAGCATTTAAAGTGGATTGCATTATTTCTATGACAGACGTGGAAACAATTTTTCATAAAATCTATAATAGATAGTTTTTTCTAAGCTTGTGGGATTATTAAATTCTTATCTAGAAATATATTAACAAATATTTTTTTAATATATAATAATACGGAGACACGTAGAATGCGACAAATGAAATATGTTTGATGACATAATCTGGTTTGAGATGTTAATTAAATATTTTTTTTCTTTTTCAAAACCGTGTATACGTGAATATGTCACAATTAATTTACTGTGTTAACGGAAAATTGTGTTGAAGAAAAACCCTATTATACAAGGTCCGAATATACATGCTAGTTTATCAAAAGTAAGAGGCGGGTATTATATTTCATTTCACTTGGCCTTCTAGCCCTATGCGAGTCATTTCCTACGCAGTCTCCCGCCGGTCCTGGGCTTCTTCCATTTACCTCCCAAGCTCCAGAAGGGACGCTTCCACTCGGTTGCGAATTTTATTTTCTAAATTATCAGCCATAAGGTCGGAAGGTGAGCTGTCTATTCGCGGATTGTGATAATAACTATAAAAATTGCTAATGGAATGTAGAATTAATTATTGATGATATTTGAAATATATTTTTAATGCATAAAAATTGGCTGAAAATTGTTGTTATTAAAAATTTAAAAAACTCTTGAGGATTATCAAAAAATTTAAATAAACTTTTTTTATAAATAAGCTTCGAGCTCGCTAACAGCTGAATAAAAGTAGTGCAAGTACTGAGCAACAATGATGATATCTAAGCCATATAAGGAATGATTCAAACGTATTAAAAATAAAAATATATAACATATGTGAATTCGCCATTAGTAGGTCATTGAAAATGACACCAACCTCATATAGGTCGCGATCTTCGACATTAAGAAACAAGATAAATAGTTGTGGCACATTCTACGCATATGTCGGAGGCGAGAATGTTGATTGCCGTTATCAAAGTTGGCCCCAAATTACGTCGGTACTTGGCCCTGCAATCCGACGCCTTCTGCGCTAGAATGTACAATGACACATGGCGCACATTTCAGGCACAGGGCGCCGAAGGCACCGGGGACGTTGCAGGCAATTCTGAACTATAAATAAACACTTCAGAAAATGTGTGCGTATCAATCAACGGGCTCTGGCTGCGGCGAGAAATAAATTAGCTTCGTAGGAAGCGTTTAGCGCTCGGCAGTCCGCAACGAGGGCTCATTCGTTACTGCCCTCCGCACCCCAACCCCAACTTCTTGCTCCACTCCGAGAGCCAAATGGGCACGGCACAATTGCCAATCTTATGTTTTGAACCATGTCAAACGTAACAAGAATAAAAAACGAGCCAAGACATGCAAAAATCGACGCAACACATAGGAATATTTTTTATGTATTTTTTTTCAGATATACAAAACGCCAATCCTTCAAGTTCAGGTTATTAGCCAGAGCTGGGAACGGTAGTAGGCCATCTATTAGCGTTCGGACCAGCGGTTGCGAATATACGGCATACAGGAAATAATCCTAGATGTGTTCGCGATGCGACACGGCGCCCGTACATTTGTCTCCGGGCCCGTAGGAAATCAGATACTTTGGCCCGGGCCCCGGAGAATAAATGGAATGCCCGTTTTCAATATCTCGGCTGTTCGGCGTGCCCTCCTTTTGTGCTCGGGCTTTTATTAAACATTTTTATGCAGACGCGTTTTGTGTCGATTTAGCCACGCCTGTATGAAAGTCCCCGGCAAATCCGTCTCCGCCACTCCGCCACGACTTCATCTTGATTCCAATATGGGCCGCGGTTGTAAACGGCACCTTGATCGCCGCTTAACACCACGCGAATAGGCAGCTGTTCCAATATACCGCGATTATTACCACCAAGGCATAAAAATGGATGCCAAAATACACGCCCCCATCATCCCCCATACCTGACGCCGCCGCCAATATTGAGTTTTTTTTTGCTACGAAGGCTTACGCGAATATCGATTGAATGGTAGTCTTGGAATTCAGTATATATTTTTAATAAGATTATTAAAATAACGTGTACCTACCTATGTACACACGTTATCCAGACATCATAATTGGCCGTCATTTCAAATTTCTTTTACACCGAGATATATTAATAATTATTAAAAACTATCGTTAAATGAAAGATTTTTTTTCAATGCTCCATTATATTGAAGTAATAAAGCCGAGCCCATTGATCTTCCAGTCATAGCTTCCGTCAGGGTAGCTAACTCCGATGAGTCCACTTGATGATAGACTTGAAGAAAAGAACTAAAGCAAAACCTATTTAATCTTCTATAAAGTAATATTCATATAAAAATCTTTATTTAATTTATTTTTTATTTCACTAACGAAAAATAAATAGCGGCTGAACTACTTAAAACAGTTGAACGTGAGAATGAGAAAAAAGGAATCAATATTTTTAAAACAATGCTGATAATAATTAATAGAATTGAATTTCCATTCGTTAAAATTATATTCGATAAACTTTTATATTTGGAAAAATTTAGGAAATTTTCTTAAATTTTCACAATAACACTTACGAGTGACAGAAATCGTGAGCGAGAAATAAGATGGCGAATTGGGATGGCTATAAATGAAATTCCAAAGATAGACCATATAGGAAAATATGAAGAAACAAATTGAGGCATGGTGGTGTTAGCGAAGTCTGCTGAGAATACCATGAAACACTAATTGCAAGTCGAAATATGACAGACTCTTCACTATATGCCTCAAAATTATTTTTTGCTACTTTAGGAATCTCTCTAAAAGAAATAATAAAGAGGCTTAACTCGTTTGGTATTATATACATATACCAAAACGCAATGCGTTCATGCGCTGGAGTGACCTAGAGCGATCAAGAAGTTAAGACCACCAAGATGTGAAATGCCAAAGTTTCTGGAGGGCTACAATCAAGAAAATTCGGGTCAAGAATGATCACGATTCTTAGACATAACTGCCCCAACTCATGAATAAGAAAAAATACAGGCTATATTTAGAGGAAAAGAAATATTACCCTTATTAGTATTGAAAAAATGTATTTAAGGAAAAAACAAATTAATATAAATCGTTACATATTACACTCACACTAAAAACATTTTGAATAAAAATATTTATCAATTAAAAGTTTAATGGTTTAAAATATTTGTTTCAATTAGTACAACATATTATATTTACATAAAACCATATTTATGTAATAAATGTGGCAAATTTTATGCACTAATATATTACGATTTTAGGTTTTAATATATTTTTAATTAAAATATAAAATAATAATATTATTTCTAGATGAAAGGAATACCTTCGAAGCCTCCGTGGCGCAATGGCTAGCGCGTTCGGCTGTTAACCGAAAGGTTGGTGGTTCGAACCCACCCGGGGGCGGGATTTTCCCTTCTTTTTGATCAATAAATAATAATAAACTAATATTATATATTTTTTTTGTGACCACAGACAAGCGAAATAATATGATTAATTATAATTTTGAAATACATAATTAGCAATGCTTTTATTCCAACAGAATTTATCATATTACTATGATAATGAGTGGTCGCATTAGCATGCAAATAACCCCAAAATTCTCCGTATTGCACAACATTCCATCCGATTTCATAACGTAATACATTTTTTATAGTTTTATTATTGGATATCATAAATTTTACGAAATGAATTGCGGTAAGCTTTCGTGTAATAAAAAAATAAGTTAATAGTAGCAATAATGTACAATGGACCGTTGTAATGCGAGACAATTTCCCATATACCGCAGCGAAAAAATAAAATAAAATACGCATTAAATTATCATCCGCAAGATTTTATGTGGAGATATTTAATATGAAAATGTGGGACAGTTCCATGGGAGTCCTGTATCGGAAACACGCAGAATGGCCACTTAAAACTTGATGTTGAACACGAATAATGAGCGCGAGGGTCTGTAAAGATTTATTCAGCACTTTCTACCGCTGCCTCAAGAAATGCCAAACAATTTACGATTGTTACTTCCTTTTATATGTCGATATTAAATATAAACGTTTTATATTAGTGGGGCGTTGTAATTTTTCAGTGCTTCGTCAAACTCGTGATGTCTCATAAAATTTTATATGACAAATTTTTGTATTTCTTTTAGTCCTATAGATTTTTTATATTACCATAGGAAAGATAATATAATAATTATAATAAATATAGCCACTATTCTTTTCACGGTATAAACATTACAGATATATTCATACTTCTGCAAATTTTCAGTGGTTTCATATATTTGGGAATATTAAAAAAATAATTATAGCTTGAGAACGAAATTTGAGTTTAGTTTATTCAATAAATAATTATGATTAAACGAAATATATAACTAAATTATTAACAACCACAGTCATGTGTATTATTTTTTATTTATTTAAAAAAAAATTCGTGGTTGGCATTACAGAATAACCCAGGTCGCCAATCACGCATGAAACATAATAATAATAATGCATGAAACATAATAGTAACATGAAAGAAAATAATAAAAAACAACATATATTACAATAAAGAGAAGGAAAGAATTATAAAATCTCATATAAAATATCTACAAAACGGCTATATTTGACATCA
>JAGXCT010034668.1:0-62578 GCA_022495035.1 Philopotamus ludificatus
GAGCTGGATGCAATAAATCTGTCAAACCTAATGTTGCGACTCTTCTTTCTCCTTCCATGTGTTTGTTTCTCTCATTCAACGTGTGGGGGACCAAAACGCCTTCTTTTTGAATCTTCGCCATTTTTTTTATGTCCCGGTTTGGCTAGATAATTATTCGATACTGAGTGTCGAATATTTTTCAACCTCTTCTTTAAGGGCTACTTCATCCACTTCACAGAAGCGTTCACTTTAAGCTCATTTTTTCAAATCAATATTGCCTGATTTAATTTTTTTGAACCATCTTAGACATTTCCTGATTTTTAATGCGTCTCCATAAACATCGCAAATATTTTTTGTTGCTTCCGTTACGTTTTTTTGGCGTGAAACTGAAACAGCATACGGCTGGGCAAATGTTCTTCCGAAGGACACGTCACGAATATTAAAGGGAGACGTAAAAAAAATTTTAACATTACATTTGAGTTCATCTAATATATCAGCATCATCATCATTTGCCCGCCACAAGGCTCTCACTCGCTGAGGGCATGGGCCTTGTATACCCATAAGTAATGTCGTTTTTTTTTCAATGAAATTCTAAACAATTTTATACAAAATAATTTCCCATATTATCTATAACCATCTGTCACCTTTCTTTCAAATCATCCATGCCCTTCTTGGAAAACTCTGCGGGTTTTGACTGAAAATAGTCTGAAAGGGCTGTATTCACCTGGTGGTTATTCCACGTGTTTGGGCCAACGTCATGTTGTGCCTTGCAACAATACACGGCAGCTCCGGAAATCTACCACGCTACAGGCAGACCTCCGCCCGCAGTTGCAGCGTGAACGCATCCTGCGTGCTATACCATGACTGATTCTGGAGACTCTCCTCTCGTCCTTCATTATGGCCATTTATTCCGACACCATATAATCAGCGCAGCCAACCAGATCGCCAGGACTCCGCCTCGGCTTCCACGACTGGGACCACCAAACTGGCATGGCCTGGTCGGAAACTGCGCAAATTTTAATGGCCCCTCGTCGAGGACCAGGAAGGAAGGGTGCCTCTACGACACTCTGGACTCTCGACGCCAGGATTGCCGTCATTGCCAGAGGTCGCGACAGAGAGCGCACCAGGACGTCGCTCGATCCCATGTTTATTTCGTAACAATAGTGCTGCCTCGTAATAATTTGCTTTATTTGTCGATATTGTCGATGTGTTCAGCTAAACGTACTGTGTTTGCATTTCGTCCACCGGCGAGGTAAAGGCTCGCCATGGTCCGGAGTCCACGAATCCTTTTCCACATCGCTACAATTGGTGACCCCGGCGTGATCGACTCGGACCGAAATGTCAAGCACAGTTTATTAACATTTTTTGTGTGTGAAATAACCGCACTCTTTTTTCGTCGACATGAGTTCGCCGACGCAGAGAACCTCTGTGGTGGATTTATTCCACGTGTTTGGGCCAACGTCATGTTGGCAACAATACACGGCTCCGGAAATCTACCACGCTTCCTCCGCACAGACCTCCGCCCGCAGTTGCAGCGTGAACACGCTCCTGCGTTACTTCGCCATGACGACTCTGGAGACTCTCCTCTCGTCCTTCATATGGCATTTATTACCGACACCATTCATATCATCATCGCAGCCAACCAGATCCAGCCAGGACTCACCTCAGCTTCCGACTTGGGACCGCAGACTGGCGTAGCTTCGATCGAGCTACTCCGACTTTAATGACCCCTCGTCGAGGACCAGGAAGGAAAGGGTGCCTCTACGACACTCTGGACTCTCGACGCCAGAGTTGCCGTCATTGCCAGAGGTCGCGACAGAGAGCTCCACCGGGACGTCATCGATCACATGTTTATTTCGTAACAATATTGCTGCCTCATGGCAATTCTTTTTATTTTAATAAATGTCGATGTGTTCAGCTAACATTACTGTGTTTGCATTTCGTCCACCGGCGAGAGTAAAGACTCTGCGGGTTTTGACTGAAAATAGTCTGAAAGGGCTGTATTCACCTCTTCTAAGGAATTGAAATGTTGATCTCTTAGAAAATGTTCACAGCATGAGGTTGCGCGTGAATGCGTGTTGGACCCAATCACCTTCTTTTTAAATCTTTCCCAAATTATTTAGAATTAATTAGTTAAGAATCACTGGTATAGATGATGAATATACTACAGAAAATTTTGTATATATCCATTATTTATTATTATTTTATTATAAATAGCACATATTCTAAATTACATACTACTAACGTGCTACACACTTTTTATGGATATTATAATTTAATTTTTTGTATGAGATTTGACTTACATCCGTCGTAAGTCAAGAACTGACTGTACTTTAAATATCGGGAAATCCGGGTACGTAAACATGGGGTTTCACTGAATTTTTAACAAGTTGCGTTTGGCCAATTGTTAATAATTAAATTACAAATTATTTTAACGTTCCGTGATTAATTTACGAGTGTCATAAATTTCGCTGCGAGTGTTTGAATTGTTTTATTACCATTTTTTATAATCTTCAACAATTACAATTTTATTATCGCGCCGAGCGCCCTTTATTATATTCAACAAAAAGAAACGCCGGTAATTTTTATTTCTGTTTTAATTTTACGCCAGAGATGCGTAGATTCTTTATGAACCTTCACGGCATAATCTCGGCAACATTTATCTTTTAAAAACTCCCGAGCAGTTCATTTGAGGTCAGACCACTTTGACGCCAACAATTTTCGCCCGCGCGTCTGCCACAGATCAGAGGATCCGAAAACTTTCCTTTTAGATTTCACGTTCTTTCAGCCGAACGTATAAGCGCCAACTCCACTTTCTTTATTTTGCGTCGAAAATCTTGCTTTTTAAAAAATAAAGTTCCCATTTTTTTATTTCGACCACCCTTTTGATCTCTCCATCTCGGGCATTATGCTCTCGTTTATTTTTGAAACAATAACAATGGTGATTTTGAAATTCTTTTCAGATACCATTTTGCTCCAGAAAATTATGTACTTCGTTTTATATATTAGATAAAATTAAATATTTACTTAATTTAATTAATTATATATCTAGTGTTATGGCTCGTAGGTAACATGCATATATTTCGATAATGCAAGTTTAACCGCGACTGAGCTAAGTTAGTAGTCGGATAGGTGTCCGACGAAAACTATGACTTCAGGGAATTCTTTATTACACTGGCTAGGGCAGGGATGAGCAAGCCCTCGGCCCGCCACAATTTCTCGTGCGGCCTTCAAAGATTTTACAATTTGACTTTTAAAAATTCCTAATTTATTGCAGCCTCATTGTACTTAGCCCACTACCCAAGCTTTTTTCTGAAATATTCGCGCGATCCGTGGCTGTTATAAAAATAATTATATCTCTAAAATTTGTTAGCCTATGTCAGTGGTCGGCAAACTTATTAAACAAAAAGCCAAATATGTACATATCTGTTTATTAATTTTGCAAACCTTTATTATACTTTTAGCACTTCTTTAAATTACAGGTACACTAAATAAAACTTGGTTTGGTACTTAATATATTTTTTATTCACTGATAAATAATATTAAGTAATTAAGGGATCCATAAATTTAAATCATGACAAAGACTGACAAACACTTAATGCGGACAATGTCCTTGCATCTCCTAGGAAAGTTTAAGTAAGTCAGGTTTGTAAGTTGTTATTCTTAATTTTAGGCACGATTCCAGTTTCTCATCAATAAAACGACTTCTCAGTTTACTCTCAATACAATTCATGCTTGAAAACGATTGTTCGCATGAATATGTAGAACCGGAAGGGAAAAGAACAGCAAACGTAAGTTTTTTCAACTGTTCATAAGAGTCAAGAATATTATTCCAGGCATTGAAGATGCTCATGTCTTCCTTCTCCAGGTATTTCAAAACAGACCACTTGTGTTGTGAACTAAGCTCACATTTGTTCTTCTCCAATACTTCCAAATCATTAAAAAAACGTTTAAATTTAGAGCTCCATAATTCCTTGTTTTTTTAAATCCAGCAATTGTATTTCAAAGTTACCAATATCAATGCCAAAAGAAGAAAATTTCAAATCTGTTTTCGTAGCATTAAAAGGGCGTTTAACGGATGCAAGGGACTCTCTCCTGTTTTTAAATTCCTGAAACCTGCTGAGAAATGCTTCCTTCATATTTAAAATGGTTGTTTTGAAATAGCGTTTGTCAATAGATGAATTATTTTCTTGCCTATGCTTCAGCAGACTCAAAAAGTGAAACAATGTTTCCCTTTTAAAATCTTGAGCAAAAGGGGATACTTTGTTTTCGAATAAAATGACTTCTTCTAACATCGAAAAAATTGTGTATCCTTTCCCTTGTAGTTTATGATTAGGCTGGTTTAGATGAGACCTAACGTCTACCATGAAATAAAGATTTTGAATTCACTGATCGTCTGTTAGTTCTGGATAGTGAACACCTTTCTCAAGAAGAAATGCTTTGATTTCAAGTAATAAGGATTCGAAATGTTTTAAAACGTTCCCTTTTGATAACCATGGTATCTTGTCATGGAGCAGAAGTTCATCGTATTCACTCTCCATTTTAACTAAAAAATCTTTTAATTAATGATTAAGAGCTTTTACTAAAATGGAGTTGATAATCGTAATCACCAATTCCATAACTTTACAAATTTCTTCAGGAAATGTCTTCGCACAAAGCTCTTCTTGATAAATGATGCAATGATAAGAAAGTACCTTGTAATTATTTTTTATTTCAAAATAGCAACAAAACCCACTCTTAAGCCGGTCATACTCTTGGCCCCGTCTGCTTGCCCGTGTTTATTTATGCCAGAGCCGCACTTAAGAGGCAAAAAGCCGCACGCGGCTCCGGAGACGCATTTTGCAGACCTCTGGCCTATGTGGATAAAATAAAAAGCAATTGCAGAATAAAAGATAGTTTATAATTTCGAACGTAGATGTTTATATTACTCAATATGTCAAAAATATTTATCTAAATCGAAAATAAAATTATGGATCGAGATCTCAAAGTCAATATGTTTGAATAATATTATCATAAATTAGTGTAACCCGATTGCAAAATGTACCATAATCACTGGTCCCGTACGGGACCGAATGCCATTGAACGACGCAAATCCGCGTTCGAGACCACTCGGCATTTAAACGTTAGTATTTCTATTATTTTTGTATTTTTTATACTAGGTTTGTTTTCTTAATAAAGAGATGATTTGAGTTCATCACATTTTTTAATTTGTAGCTTGCCCGTTGTAGGAAAAGGTTGCTCATCCCTGGGCTAGAGGGTATGTAAGAAGAAGACACCTATTACCTGCGCATGTTTTATAAAAAGTAATATTTATGTGGCTAGTTTAGGGCCTTGGGATTAATTAATTTAATGCCATATATCCTGTGTTGAATAAATATTTATATAAAATAATTTATCCAACTAAATTAATAAAAAAGTGTCGTGGTTTGACACTTGGAGGAATATTAGTGTGAGAGACTCATTCCCGTTGATCTTTAGAGTCTTCAAAATGTTTATCGAATCTTTATCAAATCTTTGTATGGATGAATGGCGCTTTGGAATCCTTCTGTTATGCCATTCATTCATCTTAGTCAAATAAAATAAAATAAATAAATATACTTTTTAACAATTTTATTATTATTATATCTCGCTATTGTAATGCTGCGGTAAATCACAAAATTTTCACTCGGGTAAACAGTGTATATATAAAAGATGCGTCCCTGGATTATTTGCAGATTAATCGTACCTGACACGGTGGTTTAATGAAATTATCAATTTGGTTGACAACCTGTCTTGGCTCATACAATAATGTCTCTTGCGAATATTATTGCGGCGAGATGACGATGTTGTTCCAATTTTGTGGGAAAAATATATTTTTACGATTCATGAAATGTCTTTATAGATAAAAATGTAATAAAATATTTATTAATATTAAATTTTTAACTTAAGTAAATAAATTTATGGCAAATATTGACAATAAAATAACGGCAAGCTTTCATTCGAGCGTCATTTTTCAATATGAGCTCTACATCTTTTAATACTTAAAAATATTACGTACTATCATGTAGATCAGTGATGTCCAACACGCGGCCTACGGGCCGCATGCGGCCCAGTTCGTTTTGTTTCGGTCCTATTGGAGTTTTCAGCCTTCTACAAATATTAATTTCATTTGCAAAGGACTTAATTTCATTTGCAAAAAGATTAATTTCATTTGCAAAAGGATGAATTTCATTTGCAAAAGGATGAATTTCATTTGCAAAAGGGTGAAATAGACTTGCAAATGTGTGTAATAGACTTGCAAAACTGAATAAAGAAATGCTTAAATAGGTACGAAACACAAAATAATAAATTTAAAAACAAATAATGACTTAAATAAATTGTATATTATTTAGCTCTAAATTTTAAAATCATAAAGGGTGGGTTAAATATGGGGGGGGGGGTAGGTTGAATTACATACGACATTAATTAATAAATTGTTTTTTATACGGCCCACTAACGATTTCTATTGGACAACACTGATGTAGAATTTTAAGAATCGATTGATTTTTCTCAAAAAAAAAAGCACAATTCTCATTTTGACTAAAAATCTTGGTGCTTTCAAATAATCATTAATGAGTTGTTGAGTTTTAAAACCCAACACCTTAAATCTATATTGAACTTTATATGGTTGGGTACTTGGAATCATTCATCGCCATAAAAATAAATAAAAGATAAAAAGGTCTTAAATCCAAATATGAGAGAAAAATTAATTGAGATGAACAGGCTTTGATTAAAAATGAATTTCCATTTTAATAATGAATTTTTGGCTGTTTTCGAAAGATTTTACTTATGGAAAGAATTTATTTCCAGATATGCTTCGAAGATTAAAAAAGGGGTGATATACAATAATTGTATCATCTAATGAAGATTACTTATGACAAAAAAATATTGAATAAATAAACCTAAATATTTATTAAATATTTGTATTGTATTTATTTTATCATATGGATGTTTTTTCTATAAAATATTCTTATAAAATTTGATTTTTTTACATCATTTTATAAAATATTATCTTTTTACCTATCTGGCGACATTTTAATACTCTCTCTTGTAAACATTTGGAGGTTTTCAGGTAAATTACTGCTTCACTCCATTTTTAACGTCCCATAGATAATAAATAAAAATCCATTTAAATAATTTACATCGATCTGAAAAGAATATATCTAGTATTCAGGTAAATTCAGATATAATTACTAATTCTTTTGTTGACGAAAGTGAAAAATTTCTCTAAAAATATTAATTGACGATCTGATCTGCAAACAAATAGATAAATTATAAAAAATAACACTAAAAATGGTAAATAACATAAAAAAATATCTTATTGATGATTTAAAATTTCAAAATAAGCTTGAGAATGAAAATGAAGAATTTTAATTAATCTCCTATAATTAAAAATATATTCAAATTTATATATAATTTAAGATTGAAGATGATATAATTTTTTTTCTGTCCACTCTTAGTCGAATCTATGATTTACTCTCATTATATATTTTTTTCAATTTATTAAAAGATATTTTTATTGGGAAACTGAATAAGAAGGGTTTGATCTGACATCCGATTAAAAAAATATATTATTTTCTTTAATCTTTTGAGCCAATACGTCTGGCCTACGTAATGCATATGGTTAAGAATTTGGCTAGCAATGTGATGAACAATCTGATAAACGTATCACATAGAAACGTAAGAAAGATTCATCCCTAAGAACTAACTTTTCGCGCTAAACGGTCCAGTTATTCACAATAAAGTTTCGCATTGATTGTTTTGCCAGGTTTAAGGGTTTTAAAATAAATTATGCCCTTGCAGTTTCACCACGCTTTCAGTTGGAGTAACGTACCCATTTTTCATCTTCAGTTATCAAGTCTTGCAAAACGATTTTTTAAAGATTCGTTTGAACACTCGCCCATGGTTATCTGAGATTGTTCGAATTTTTTTTAATAGATAAAGTTGAATTACTCGATTTGGTGACTCAGTATAACATCGTCCACTTTTTTAGGTCTTCCACTTTAGGGTAATTTTTTAAATAAAAAATTCTCTAACCCATTTTTGACATTAGCGAACATTCAAATAATCTCCCAATAAAATCCATTTTTTTTAATAGCAATTGTATTGTTTTTTAAAATAATGATTTAGCATCAAATTTGTAATAAATTCTTCACTTGGTAAAAATGGATCCATTATTAATTGGATTGTTAAATTCGAATTATATAATACACAATTTACTCTTGGTAAATGTGGTCACTGAAATTATACAAAAACACGACTTGAAAGGAAAGCTCGAAGCGCAATTAACCCGCGAAAACGTCCATTCTTTTGAATACTCCTTATAAAACATTCCTTTTAATTTTATTCGTTCCGTTCGATTGAATTTTAATCTATATATTTCGTACTTATTGTTTCGCGGATCGAATTGCCGCATTCGCCTCGAACTTTTCCAATTTTCCGTGCTTTTCCATCATTTTATGCGATATCGCATCCATTCTTTTTTATTATCGCCCCGATGTGTGTGTGTATATTTTTTTTAAATATCCGACCATATGCAGTACGTTCGTAAATTCGACGGAAAAGTTTACAGTTTTGGACACGTGGCAATAAAGTTTCGCGCGTTTTATGCAAATGTGTCTTGTGGTACGTAAATGTCGCGACGGCAACGTGAGTAGTTCCGCATGATTTATGGCACTTACCTTTTTTACCTACGGAGCCCACTTACTATCTTTTTACGTCTCCTCGCCGGTCTGGCGATCCCACCTGCTCCCTAATAAAATGGAAATTTTTGACAAAATAATGATGGTCACCCTACGCGCGGGACGGGCCCACTGCCACGGCTGCATGATTTATGACGACGGTGATGTGCATATTTTAATAAAACAACGAGATGGCCATGTCTGACACACTACGTGTTTTTACTTTTACTGCCATTTCATGAAAAAAAATGTGTATTTCAGTCCCTGTCCCATATAAAATTTTCAGCACACAAATTATGACTGACCAATCGAATTATTCAACTTTATATCGTTTTAATTACTTAAAATAATAATTAAATTGTCTTGGAATACTCATAAGTATATAAATCATATTTTATCGGATTTCATTAAATTATTATTTTTTTAAATAATCTTATTAAGGATATTTAATATTTAAATGATTATGGTTAGTAATGGTTTTTATATATAATATAGAAATTATTCTACCACTTCTCTAATTGAATTATTCGTTTATTTTAACCCAGATTCCATCAACACTTTCCACTAAAAGCTCTGCTCTTATTATGCAAGTTAACTACGCCAAATTCAACATTCTATTTTTTAGTTATACAGGTTTTGCATTTCAAATTTACCCTTTTTCATTTCAAATTAACCCTTTTGCATTTCAAATTAACCGTTTTCAATAGACATTTAAAAGAAAAAAAATAATTTGAAATGCTAAACGGTTGATTTAAAATGCAAAATTTGAAGAGAAAAACCTGTATTATATCTGTGATAGTAAAACTGTTGGACTTTGTGACTAATTTTTTTATAAACGATGATTTTTTTAAATAATGTCATATGAGGATGTTGTCTAATAATACAGAAGGATAAATAATACAGTGTATGAATATTTTATATATTCTTCATGTTTTTCATTTCAAATTAACTATTTTGCATATCAAATTAACCCTTTGCCTTCAAATGTCTATTGAAAAAGGGTGGGTTACTATGAAATGCAATGGATGAATTTGAATTGAAAACCCTGTATAATATAATAATATCCCCCGTTCATCGTGACCCCGGTGAGTGCGGACTCGTAATATCGCGATCTTTTTTCATTTGTAAAAAAATTCATAAACCAAAAGTTTTTTTATGATAGATTTGAAAACATATTAAACAATTAAACAATTAATTTAAGGACGATAAAATTTGCATACCCCTAAAATGATTGAAAAATCGGCTAGTGCAGACATAGAATCAGCTGAAAAACATTCAAGAGTTTTGTGAAAATTTCTTAGGCAAATTATTCACTATTTTTTTTTAATGTGGATGAGACGGGACTATTTAAAATAAATACCACGTATGTATAATTCCATAAAAAATTAGACTGGGTTTAAAGGAGTAAAGGATACTTTAATTCATCTTCTCGGCGAAAATGCATCCCCAAAAACTCCTCGTGACATGAAAAGTTATTCCAAAAACGATTTGACAATTTTTGCTGAAATAAGCGTAAGAATTTGGATCACACAAAATGTATTTATGGAATCCTTCTGCCCAACAATTAAAATATTTCGAGGATATTGAAATCAAATTTTGAGCTCTCTTGGTGTTAGGCAATACGCCGAGACATCTTCTGAAACTTGAGACTCTTTACACTGATTTTTCCGTTGATGTAGTATTCTTACCTCCGAATACTACATCTATTTTACACCCTTTAAATAAGCTGGGAAGCGGGCAGCAGCGCTCTTCAGTATAAAAAATCACTGCGGTGCAGAAGGCAACGGGAAACCACTGCACTATATATTCCCATGAAAACCATGTCCATGGTCCTCCATAAGGGAAATCATGCACATGGTCACGATCCTCAGAAATAAGGGAAAGTGGATTAATATCCTATAAAAAAAATATAATAATATGTAATCGCTTCACGACTCATGAAAATCATGGTCTTCACATTCAAAGCCTGGTATTTAAGAAAAACAATCCGCCATATATTCGAGAAACTGAAATAAGTTAAATCATTCAGTAGAATATGAACAGTGTTTGGAAAAGTTTATTCCAATAAATTCTGAAATAATGTAAGGCATTCGTTTTTAAGTAATATGAGAATGATATTCTGACTTAATTAATAACATACGACAAACCCTTAACTAATGAAAAGCTGCTAGAAATCGACTGCCATACTATGTACCAAAGAAAAAACTTGAAAACTGTTGAAAATCATTGAAAAGGCGCTTTCTCTTAACAATCATTGCACGAAGTTATTAGAAGAAAGCCACGAAAATCTCGAGGGAGTCAGTATTGTAAGGCGTGGTTGTAACGGATTATTTTACAGTTTTTCAGCAAATTTTGCATAATAAACGTAGAAGCCAATAAAGGACATCTAGATTTTTAATAAAGGACATTTCCAACGTTAAACAAAATAAATTATTTTGTTATTATCATTTTATGAGCCGCAAGGTTTTACATCAAATCTAATCTGGGGGCCCCATGGTTTCATGTAATGATAATCCAAGCTAGCATGCACGTGTATCCATCTGTGGTCAAATAGTATAATTACATTGTGCATCGTTATCAGAAAAAAAATGCCAAGTGGGGGTATGGCTCTCACGCCAAAAGGCGTGAACGGCTCATAACGCTTGGCTACAATATCACGCCAAAAGGCGTGAAAAATGTGTTAATAATGTTTATTTCTTTTAGAGAAGTGTTTTTTCGATTTTTAATGTATTTTTTGCCCCGTTGATCACGATCTTGCCTAGAACGTATCTCTCGCGATCGACGGGATTTCCCTGAATTGTATTATTAATCACTTGTAAATTAGGCCTATTTATATTCAAACGATGCCTAATATTATTATTCAATACATTACTCTCCTTGAATATCAAAAATCCTTTTGCTGATTATCTGAAAAATATTTTTTTCATATTCTTGTGTTTATATTGTAATTCAGTAAACTGTTTCTGATTTTTTGGAATTTTTATGACAATGGCCAGGGGATAATGAATTTAATTCTGCACATTTTTTTTTTTAATTTTATATTCACAATGTTGACAAGAATTATAATATTTAACAATAAATACTGAAATCTTGGATTTAATTCTCGAATTGAACATTCCTGTACATTGATTCGGCTTTTCTTATCAATTCGACTCAATCGATCAGTCTTCCGGATAATTTCATCCAGATTAGAATTCCTAATTGCGTACGAAGGAGCCACAGCATCCCCCGAGGACCAAACTTAACCGAACCACGTGCGAAACAATCTGCGTCAACACATTCACTGCCGGCTACTCATTATTCCGTTTGGCCGCAAGCATCGTGCGTGCATAGCTTAACCCGTTCAATGAATAATTAATTCGGTCGCTTTCAGCGTTTCAGATTTGCCGACACATTTTGCGAGACCGCGATATCAACATTTTCAAGAATGCAGATATTTTTATTCGGTCGTATGATTCATTGCGAATTTTGTCGGTGTACGCTCCGGCGATGTTTTACATATTGTCTTTCGCGTTTTCCGCCCCACTTTTTCCGGGGGAGGGCACTTTTCCGGGTCACGTGAGGTTTTCAGATTTTTTCCCGTAACTCCCCGTGACGTTTTACAAATGGACACGTTTCCAATTGTTTACGAGCTTGTACCTAAAAATGTCTTGTAATTTTTATACGCGTTTTACGTCTTTATTTTATTGGCGTCGGGTTGTCGTTTTTAATATGGGAAACGGAATTGAACGCGTAAGACGCGTGTATAAAAATTTATTTTTAGAAAGGGTAATATTTCTTCGGAAAAGAAAGGAAAGAAAAGATTATGTAGAAAGTGGAACAACACCAACAATGTAATTATGTTACCCGCTAACTAATTGATATGTGCTTTGAATTTATTTTTTTACTTGCGTTTAGAATAAATAAATTAATATAACATATATATAATGTTTTCTACAACTAAATATAATACAAATAATATAAAAAAGTAAATATTAATCAACATCAATCGAGTCCTAATTGATTCAATCATGTAAATATCTTATTTGTTTCTTAACCTATTGTTCTTCGACGCATTATAATAAAATAATATCGTGTAAAAGGGCTAACAATAGAAACTCGTTTAAAGCCGAATTAAAGCTCGTTTTTGGTTTGGATCATAAGTAAGAAAATGCCGTTTTATATATCTGGAAAATTACAAACCCCCGAAAATTACAACAGCTGTTAAATAATAAAAAATAAAACAACAGTAATAATTGATTTTAGTGGGTCATGTTATCTTAAAAGCGTTTAAATAAGATTTTAGTCTAAAAAATCTTAAAAAAAGTGTTGTAAATAATCATTGACCTTTATTGTCTGCAATTGCGATAATATTCGCTTCTGTTGCCACGACCGTGATTTTTTTTCTCGCTCGCATCCGGTACAATGTGCCAAATGCGAGCGAAACGTACTAGTGACACGTGCCGCGAGACTTCAGTCGGCGGAGAGACATCGCCGTGTGATCGTGTCATTTACGCTTCATATTGGTTAGTTAAAAAATCCAAAATATTAAATACCAAATTATGAAGCATATTATGAATAACAATTTTTATTCTTAGAATAATCTTTTTTTTTAAATCAATAATTCATACATATAATGACGTATAATGCTTGTGGTCTCTGATAGACCCCCTTCGAACGACTCCGTTGTTTTCGAGCCGCGCTTACGGATTTGTCATATATCTAAGAATCAAGACATTATTTTCTTTTTTAAATTTGTTGAATAATAAATGTAAACATTTTTTTTAATGATTTATATATTTATGTGATACTAATTATTATTATTAATATTTAACTATAGCGTTTTGACAGCTTTTAAGCATTTTTTTTTATTATACAATCATCCAAAATGTATTAATATTACAAAAAGTATTAGAGCATTAAACATATTTAAGACATCTTTTATGTATTTACATTTTAAATTTAACTCGTTATTGGTATTACTAATAATGTTTTCAGTGTATTCTGTCATAGATATAAAATGTTTTACTGTTTTTTTTTTAATTTGGGATGTATGTAAATAAATATTTTATTGATATTAGGTCATTTATATATAAATTTAAACAAAACTATGGATTCTTATCTACGTTTTTTTATGTTAAAGATCGTCTCGATAATCAGATTCGACATCTGATCAATAAACAAACTGAAATTATTGATTTAAACTATTTTATTACTCTTTAATTATTTCGGGCATTCGACCGGTATTCGATGTTTTATCTCATAAGATCTAAAATTTCATAAAATTATCGTATAAAATTAAGAAAAAAATGTATTATATCAATATAGTTATAACTAATATTTTATATTTTACTGAATGTATTATCATATTTTTAATTTTTCTACTGATTAATGAGACGCGGAGGTGACTTGCACAGCACGATATTTTTTCTCGCTCGTACTTGCACATGCGTGATGTTTTTTCGCGCTTATATCTCGGTACGGAGTGATAAAAAAAAACTTCGCACCAGCGCTAATGGAAAACAATACTGTTGTTTTTATTTTTTTTCGAAAATTAATCATTGATTCTTATCCTTCTTATCCTTATATTTCCTTTAGACTTTTTTAGACAAATACAACAATTTTGGGACATGTAGGATTTATATTATATTAAACGAAATATTGCATTAACGTTTATTTTCGAGGGTTAGTAATTGCATATTAAATGGAAAAATTCAAAATATAATACTAGGTCATGTACGTATGATTTAAAAAAATACGTACACGAAATGTGAAAAATATATAAATATTTGCTGCTTACTTAGAGGATTGAATTATTTTCAGATGATTCACAGTTGATTCGGAGATACGTTTGCGATCCTTATTTTCCCTCCATCGCCCTCCAATTTTATTCCTGGTGATGATTTAGCCCTACGTGTGTAATGTGTATTGCTATCGTGCGATCTGCGTTGACACTATCGGCTCCTGATGTATGTTGTGGAAACGGAAACAGATGAAATATTAACGCCAACTTTCCCAGCGACTGGCAGCTTAATGACGTGTCGCTTAACCCGCTCGCCGCCAGCCTCGCTGCATGGCCTTAATCATTTTAAAATTGCCACCGGTTATTATCCAGGCATCACAGCCATATCTTCCCTTGTGGTAATCACCGCAATCATCCGCCGGGGCGTGGAAAACCCCGCTCCGGTGGAAATTTGCAAAGAAACGACAGACGTGTGTGCGACACGGCCGTAATTAATTTTCGTTTCCGTTTCCGCCGGACATCATTTCAAATGTCGGCCATCTTGCAGGACTGTCATGGCAAAGTTGACCCGTGTCAGGCAGTCTTCGAAAACATTTCGCAAAGGTCTGCAGGCGCTTTGTGCGAAAATTTTGGCACAAAGTAATGCGGTATTCTGACGGTCATCCCACCTTTACGTTTCTTTTCGGGCCCTTTGGAATAGTTCATCAAAGTCATGGTTACCTTTGCCGCGTCTTTGGAATGCCCTGAATTTATTTATTAATATTTTTTACATTTATTTATAAAATCTATATAAGCTAAACCGAAAAGTAATGGCAATTTTTTTAACATGAAAAAAAATATTTCAACAAACACATATTGTTCTGTAAGATAATTTCCATTATTCTCTTTAATCTTTCCACTGGTAATTTTTCGACTCCTCTCTTGTGATTGAGGTTTTTTTATTATAAATTTAATCCAAATAATTTTTAGCTTCTATTAACTAAGGTAAAAATTCAAAAAGATGATAATCTGAAGGCACAATATCTGGTAAATATTTCCCTAATTTTTTGATGTGTGATATTTGCTGAGTGTGGCCTTGGGTTATCAGTTTTGCTTATAATCTTATATAAATTGCTTATATTTGTCCAGATTTTAATTATTCATAATGAATTATATCCTATTAAAAAAGAAGTATCTTTTTCAAGATGAATGATGTTCGAGGGGTTGATAATAACACTTGATTTGAAGAAAGCCATTGTCTACTTCTTTTTGCGTTGTTGTACAGCTTTCTTTTTTCATCACCAGTATCAATTCTTCTCAATAACGGATCAGTATGATAATTGGACAAGATCGATGAACAGATCGTTATCTTTTGTTCCAGGGATATTAGCGAAAATTTAAATCGACATCATCTACTTTTATAACTTTCCTGACCTTACATTATCGTCTAATTCTCTATACATTTTTTTTAACCTTCTATGACAAGTTTTAAGTCGTCACAATAGACGCTTTAAGACAAACTGATATAGTTTATTATATGTTATTATTATTTGAATAATATAAAGTATATTTATAATTATTTTATTTATAATTTTAAAATGCTGCAGTTACATTAATCGTTTTTGTGACATCGCCTGTTTAATGCAGAATTCTATTATAATTATTTCCATTAATTACTATGCAATCAATTATTTATTCATTAATTCGTTTTACTGCAAAAATAATTTTCAATTATTCAACAATGTTTCCAAATCCATGATCTACTAAAGTGGTTCCAATCGCACAATCCCGCATTCATCGTTCCCCAATCTATCGTCGTAAAATGATACCCTGATACATTTTTAACCAATTGATAGCTTTGCTAGGATCTGCAGGTACACTTATAACGATAATTTGGTTATCATATGCATTAAAAAAATAGGATATTTTTAAATTATTGCACTTTAGCTATATAAATATTGTTCTCCCTTAAAATTCTAAAAACAAATGTAAAATTAATAATTAATTATCTCAGCAGTGAAAACATACGAAGAGCACTGATGTATAAAACGCTAGTTGAAAGTCAGATGATAATAATTATATGTTAAAAAAGATTCAGGAAAAAAGTCAACATACATATCCCTGAATTTATCTATTAGTAAAAAGGCTTTACAATTTTTTCAATAAAAGAAATGGAAAATTTTGCATCAAATGGACGAATAAAGCTTAGCTAAGTGCTATGAACTAAGACTTTCCGAATTTCACTGTATTATATTATATTATCCTTTGAAAAGGATATAATTCAATGTCAAAAATGATGTATTTGTTTAAGTGAGGTAACACAATGGCATCGAGGAATTATATCCAAGCTTATCGCATACATAGATATTTTCAGATTAATGTTTATTTTCTCATGTTTCTTTCGCATCCGAATGTTTTGCGAATACCCATTTTCCCTCCTCTCCCAGATCCTCCCTTCGACCGCGATCCGCTGAAGGGTTAATGTGTTCTGTTTACGCTTTTCGTCATGGCAAGAGGCTAACGCACCATATTTTCTCCTCGAGGCTTTTCCTGTTTGATAAGCGGGCCGGGTGCCATTTCCCAGCTCGGCGTGTTTTCCAACAGGAGCCAGGGGTTCCTGTCGCCGCTTATCTGTCAACCGAGATGATGTTGAAAATTTCAAACATTAGCTTGCCGGGGACCCCCTGGCCGGGAGACCCCGGCAATAAATCAATTCGGGGATGCGAAAAATCGCACATTTCCGACGTGACATATACGGCAGCGAGAGGAGTTTGTTTCCCGGCTCATTTTTTTTTTCTCCCCCTAACAAATTGTATTTTTTTTTTTATTATTTATTCCGACACAAAAACATACATTATCAAGTTTTATTAAATAAAAATTTAAAATTTGCATAATTATCTTAGAACATCCCTAATGAGACCTGATATTCTAGCCGGATAAAAATCTTACAAGATAAAGTTTCGCCAGTTGTTGTAGCTTGCATAGTTAAAACTCGCGCCGGACACTTTACAGGGCCGTAGGCGGCCCCGGGACCTGGGAAAACTTTACGGTGACCCGGTCATTCCGATAGTCAAGACTCCAAAACTTGGTCCGGAGAACTTTCGCCGGATATTTAGTCTCACCTTCCGAGACTCTTCCCGTTCCCTCGCCCACTGGCGTTTTGGCAATCGATCCGAAAAGCTTTTAGCGGAAATTCACCATTGCATTGGATGCATGACGTCGGGTCACAATGTGGAAAGCAATAGATTCAACTTTCGCGGAAATGGATGTTGAATTTATAAATTTCGTTTCGTTGTTATGAACGTTTGGATTTATGTGGAAAATTCCGCATGACGCGAAAGCTCGCCGCCTATTGCCGTATGGATATTATTAGCCTCCAACATATTTTTCACTGAGTTTCAATGATATATAAGGCTAATAAGAGTCCTTGTCTTTTAAAAATATTATATAAAGTGTTGGCGAGATATCGAAAATGATCTAATATTCGTCCCACAATACCACATACTCATTATTTTAAATAAAGAAGACGTTATTTCTACAACCATGGCTGAAAATATAGACTCTTTAATACTCAAGCATCTGCTGTTTTTAGGCGAAACTCACACCTAAACCCGCATCTTATTATCGATCTTGCGATTTTGCGCGGCTCTGTAAAAAATGCTTAATAACTTTTTCCTGAATAATTTGGCGGTGGCATGGTATTATGCGTATAGTATATATGTGAATTATTAAAATGTTGAATAAAATAAAATTTTCGAGTTTGTGAAAATGATGATTTATTATTATTTTTACTGATTGAGCCATTTCAATAATGTTGTTCTTCTTTCCTCCGTTGTTTGGCTTTGTAATAAGGATGGCGACGGTTGTACCACATAAAATATTTCAAAGTTATCGCGTTGAATGGATAGTATAGAATCGGACTGGTTACCAGTCGTTGTGTAAGGTATGATGTTTTCGATCCGATAATCTATTATTTCAAGACAGTTTATTTTACAAAGGGCATGCAGAGCAATGAATGAAACTGTGTCGAGTCGTAAAACCTTAAAAGAAAGCCTTTTGTAGCGTATTAGATAACATGTTTCGTGTAAACCCGCGTTAGTGCGGGAGCGGGTGTTTAGCGTTTACAAAAATTTCCGCACTAACGCGGGACCGGGTCTCTGAGTGTTAAGTTATAAATACATTGTCATTGAGTTGTAGGCATCCATTTCTAGAACCCTGGCTATGCATAAAACTTTCACCGTAGCCCTGGCCTTATCCATCACCCTTCTCTATTTTATCCTGTCTGCCGCCACGTCGCTCCATCTTCAGGTAAATTTAAATGATGCAGTATCCCTCTGTACACAGTCCAACCATTCAGCCTTGGTCCTCCTTTATTCCGGGGACAGAAAGGCTTGTTAACCATAAGTCTTTTCATCGGCTGACTATCCCGCATTCTTGACACGTGATCAGCCCACCGGAGTCTGGTCACTCTGACGACAGCTGTGACCGGTATATCCTTGTATAGTCGGTACAGCTCCTTGTAGCTTCGGATACGCCATTTCCCGTCGTCGAAGACATATAAATCCTCTCCAAGATATCTAGTTGTCGCTTATCTTGCTTTGTTAAAGCCCAACATTTAGATTCGTATGTTAGGACGGGTCTGATGATGGTCATATATCGCTTGCCTTGAGCTCTTCCTTGAGTGAATCCCCGATGAATAGCCCATTGCTAGATGATGCTAATTAGAGAGTTGTGAGCTAAACTCTCCGAGTTTTAATTTTTTATTTTACTTAATCGAAATACCCATTTTTAACACTTTAATAAAATACAGTCAACCCTTCAATTGCGACGAGATAGAGACTACGCTAAAGAAAACTGCCCTATAGAAGAATAAGCATCCATACAATTTTTTAGTTATATTTTGTAGCTTGATCAAAAACTTTAGTTTTCTTTAGAAAACGGTAGTTTATTATATATCTCGAAGCGCTATAGAGTTCTGACTCGATTCTCAGTATGGCGTTAACTATTTATCAATCAATACTCATCAATGTTAGCAAAATGTCGTTCTTTTCTGTTATTTTAGCTTCTTAACTTCTTCGGTAAGTGGGAATGGACCGTCACGCGCACGACATACATGTAGACTATCTACATATATGTCTCTTAAGTATTCTTTGATGCTTTATACATCTTGCTAGAATAAACGATAGCCTTTACAAGCTCGTCGTGCTTGGAAACGTACACAGGGGAAAAGGCAGGGCGTCCTGCTGGAGCGACTATGTGAAGACCGCCACTGGGTCCACCGTAGTAGCTGGGATGCAAGATGCTGAATGCAGAGGATCCTGGAGAGCAAAATCAAAAAGATTTAAAACAAGAATGATAACGATCCTCAGGCATAAGGGTGCTGTCACATATGTTAGAGTTAGGTCTAAAAAAAATCCACATATTTAATTTTTTGAAATTGTTTTTAGATGCTTTATCACATGTTTAGTAACACCATTTTTATGTTTTTCTATCTTCGTATCGATTTCGTATTATATTCCTCTGAAAGGCGGTATTATTTTTCTGATATTTTCTCTTTTTTCCCGCTTATTAATATTAAATACTGAGAATCAAATTACGCGATGTGTGTAATAATTCACGCGGGACACTTGTTGATTTTTAATTACACGGTGTCCCCGGGCATCCTCTCGACAATATAGCAATTTAGCGGCGTCGTGCGATATTAGCGGCGTCGGCGTCGTCCATAACTTTGTTACACACGGCTTCTCCTGCCCTAAACGAATTTATCGTCGGCCATAATTGACGCGTCGCGTCGTCACCGCCTCCTGCGTCGCCAACTTTGCACGAGTTTACGCGCAGTGTTGCCAGATGCTATTAGCATATCGGCAAACCTTGCAAACTGCCACCACTGCAGTTAACAACCTCATTATCCCCGATCCTTGAAATCAATTAACCGCTATCGGAGTCTCGGGCGACGCATCCGGAGCGGTTAATGACGTAACCGGATAAGCTTTGCTTGCGAATTAAGCCAAATCTCGACGAAACTGATACGAAGTAGAGCGGGGCATCGATGTGTTTATTCGCACGAGCCGCACCGCACCACTCCCCCCACCACCGGGTTACGCTATTCCATCGCGCACGCGCACACGATTTTCTTTATTAAAGTGCGCGCATTAATCTCGTTTATCGCGGTTCATGCTAAAATAAATAGTATCACATGTCAAATTTAAACCACGCTCGTATAAATAGGGCCGGTTAAGCGCGTAAATTTTCTTTATTCGTGCACGACTTTGACATATCAATAGTCCCGGGACATTTGCCGCTTTTTACCGTCTTTCCGATACAAATAAAAAGACAAAAGCCGAAATCAAACGCACGCATGTACCGCCGAAAGTTTCGGGGGACGCTGAAAAAAAATTTGATGCCCCTCTCCCGATGCGAGATAGATCAGCCGACGTACCATTTTCTTCCGATTTGTCTCTCCGGCAATATAAATAAGAAAATGTGGAAGAGGGTCTTTGTGGGGATTTCTCATTGTTCCATCATATCACTACCAAGTCAATTATGGACCCATATAGCAAAAATGTAAATAATCCTAAAAATAAAATAATTGTACTCTAATGTAATACGTTTTGTATGTCTATTCAATAATTAAGTTTTAGTTGTAAGAAAACATTGTATTGTCATTATCTATGTGTGTTTCATCGACCTGAAAAGATAAGAGTGCTATACGATACATTGGTTCGGAGCTTGCTAGAATCAGGTTCCATTATATGGCGCCTCAGATTAGAGAAGATACATAAGAAATTTCTTAGATATCTCTACATGAGAAGTTTGGTTTCTACTCAAATTTATACCCCAGCGTATGGGTACCTTAGCAAAGCACTTCTTTAAGCTGTTGGTTTGCGCAGTACATAACCCCCTTGTACTGTGCAAGTTGCTCCTATGGGTGCCACCTCACTACTATCGAGCTCGTTAGCTTGTGCTTTTTCTTTCGCCAAATGTGAGGACAGGTGCTCTCAGAAACTCTCCGATAACCAGAGGTATTACTCTGCTCATACCACTTGGTCGAATATGTAGATATATTTGATTTCAAATATCGCAGTTTTTATGCGTGATTGGCGACCTGGGTTATTCTGTAATGCCAATCACGCATTGTCCTTAAATAAATAAACACGGTTATTCAATATCCATACAATTTATTTTAACTGATTTAAATGCTTTTGTGCACGAATATGAAACCCTCTGAAATATTTCCTTATTATTTCGTTGAGAATCTGGTTTTTGCAATAGATTTAACAGTGAGGATAGTCCCATAAACTTCAACAATATGTTTATTTGCGTTGGTGTTGTTTTATCATTGAGATACTAAATATATAACCAATGAATAGTAAATATTATTACTATTGAGATAAATAAAATTCATCGTTTTATATCAGAACCTCTAATATTTATATATTTATTTAATAACATAGAGAGTTATATTCGGAGTATTCAAAAGAATGGACGTTTTTGTATATAAAGGATTTGAATGCTTTTAACATTTATATTTTTTACATATTATTCTACATTATAACTTTTTTCACCTTTATGGCAACAAACATTTTAGCCCCTCTCTCGTAAAAATTTCGAGGTTTGGATGCAAAATATACACTTCGTCCATTTTTAACGTAGTCATATGTATTTTTTTATTCATTTAAATAACGTCGTTTTTTTTCATTTCAAGTAGTTCACAAAAAAAATTCGCCAGATTTTAAAGCTTATATGATTGAGATTGATTTTGTCCTTATAGTCCCATCATACAGACAAAAGATTTTTTGTGAGGCCTTGCTTAAAGGTTGTTATTGCTTCCTGGCTCTTGATAGTCATTGATTTTTGTTCTCTTGGTTAGAGTAATATAGCCATTTTTCATTTTTAGTTATTAAGTCTTTCAAAAATTGTGTTTTCGATTCCATTTCCAAAATGTTCACTTAGCTTATGCTGTATCCATTTTCTCAGCTTCTACACCTTGCTATTTTTTTAAAGATACTTTTGAACACTCGACTGTGGTATTCGAGATTGTTTGCAATTTTTTCAATAGATAATGTTAGATCACCTTTGATTTCGACACTCAGTATGGCATCGTTCACTCTACTACGTCTTCCACTTTTGGGGGTTTTTTTATAGAAAATGTCAACGAAAAAAACGTCTATACTTTTGTCATTTTGATTTTAAATCGGCACTTTTTTATATTTTAAAATAAAATTAGTTGTTATTTTGTATTATTTGGCGATACTTTTATCCAAAGACTCGTCCTCGTCGTCGCATGAGTGGATATCGATTTTCCGGCCATGATCCCGCCCATTGCCCCGGCAAAAGTTGCGCCTCGTCAATAAGCCCCCCGCAGTCGATTTGATCCGGCCCTGGAAATAAAAAAGACGTCGCCCCATCCGCTCCTTTTCCTTAGCTATCTTTTATTTTACGCGCATACAAATCCGGGGCGTCAAATAAAATTGAACAGTTAGTTTACGACCGAGGACGATAGGGGAACGATGCAAATTTGGTCGATATCCCGACGCCCTGATAGATCGCGGACGTGACTATTACGCCGAATTTTGTGTGCAAAGTTATTTTCGACTATCGCCATCGTAGCAATCGAATACTCTTTAAAGACGGCTGTTCTTTTATTTACCTGAGAAAACATTTTATGCCTGGTTTTTTTTATGATTTTCTGCCCTATTCTCGTTTATATCGTACCAATCATCCGTTGGAGATGGAATAAAACAAAATTTTGATATTATTACATGTCCGCAATTTTCGGTAGCCCGAGGCCTGAGAGGGCGTCGCGCCGCGACGCCCTCTCCGCTTCGCTCTGCCTCTCGTATGACATAAGGCACACCTGAACGAACATTATTGGATTATTGTGACCCATTGGGCCTGTAACGAACCGTGAACTTGCACAATCACAGAACAAAAACCTGTCATTTTGCCATTAGACCCACCTGCCCGTCTCCATTTTGCCGACAGCGTCCGCACAGGTGAGCAGAGGGAAATTTATTCCCCGCAAAGAATGAAGGGGTTTTCTTCTGCCCCATGTGTTCCGTTACATGGATACATTTTTCGGTAAGGTTTGGTTGTTTGTTTTGTGCAGAAATGACTCGACCCCGAATCTTGTGGCCATATTTGCGGACAGAAAACAGTTTGAAGATTGAAAAGGGGTGAAAAGGGTTATAAAGATCCATTCCCGATAATTGAAAATTAATATTACAGGATGTCCCACATGTTACAAATTTTAAATGCCCTTCTCTCAATCGATGCAATGCACTTATATAAAAATAATATTACCACTTCGTCTAAAAAGATGTAAAAAATAAATATTTAAAATAATCGTTGTTCTTTATTCGCTGTAATTGAGAAAAAACAATGAAAACAATATTTACTGCAGTCGCCATGAGCGCGATGTTTATTCTCGCTCGCATCCGGTACGATGTGCCGAGTGCGAGTGACATGTGCTGCTAGAGCTCAGTCTGCGGTGAGACATAGCAAAGTGCGCATGTCATATTGATTAGTTAAAAAGTCAAAATCGACCAAATTATGAAGCATATTACTTTTATTCTTAGAATAATCCATCGTCAAGTTATTGATGAGGAATTCATCTATAATTATCATTCCTAATAATTCATATATAACTTAAAAAGTGTAATTTTAAAACAATCAACACTCTAAATGTTTTCAGTACCTCTGAACTGAAACTTTTAATATTATAATATAATAAGAAAACCGCTGATAGTTAATTCCAACAAACTTTTCCTGTAATAATGCTGTAAGTTTATAATATTATTAACCTATTTACTCTACATTGAATATTAAGTTCATAGCTTTAGATACATTCATACAGTCATTTTTTTTTAAATTCACCATTAAACAAACTTAAATATTATGTCATTGTTTTGTATTAATTTATTGTATTTGTTTAGAAATCTTCTGATTTATTAACAAATGGGTTTTTCAAAAATTCTATTTACACATATTTCATAATGGAATCGTTATATTATATAATTCAGAATTATTTGTATTTTATTCAGGAGTATGAAAATATTAGTAAAAGCTTGTTTTTTATGATATCTGATTTTATTATTACAGTTTTAAAATCAAAAATCTCAGTTAAAAACAATCGAATCGATTTTCTCATTTTTAATAAAATAAATAAAGGGTTGCTATATAGTAAAATAGTATTTTTATATTACAAAAAAAAAACGTGGAAGTTTATGTAAGAGTTCTTATGGTGAAAAGGTGTCAGTTTCGGTTTCAATATATATTTAATACTGAATCAGGACGACTTTCAAAATTCAACAATAATCTGCTGAAGCATTAAAAACAAAGCATTAAAAAATTTGAAACAGATCAATAAATTATCCTTTATATTAGGAAGTCTAGAAAAAAATCTATATTGTATAATTTTCATCATTGTTAGAAATGGCCTTCTAATTTCTTTTAAAAAAAAATCTGTTTTTCTTTTAAAGTGTGCTCTATGGACTTTAAGATGAATGATATGGAAGGAGTGAGGTCTGGTGAATATATAGGATGTGGTAAAACCTCCTAGTTTACCTCCTGATTTTTTTCTTGGATCATTCTTGCTATTGAGGGCGTTCATTATTTTGTTGAAGAATTATTTCACTTCTATTTAACAAAATTGGACGTTTGATTTTAATTCTCTAGTTTTAACTTTTCAATTGTTGACAGTAAACAACTTCAGTAATTGTCACTCTCGCTTTGAATAATTCGTAATGAATTATTTCTTTCACATCCCACCGAATGCACAAAATAACTTTTGTGTGTGTAACCTAGCTTAGGGGTAGAAACGGATATTTGATTCAGAGAAAGCCATTGCCTTCTTTAAGTCATTTCTCATCCCCAGTTACAAATTAGTGTTAAAAAGATCAAATTCTTCTCTGTGTACAAGTTCCCATTCTATTTATTTTACCGATCCTTTGCAAATGTACCATGGAACGTTAAGGGTTATAATCTATGTAATATATATATAATAATATAATATATAATAACGAGATATAAATTTCATGTCCTGGTCGAAAAAAAATAGTATACCAATGTCTAATGTGTCCTTCGTCAATTTCTGGTTTCGACATTTTACCCTTGACAATAATATAAATTTTATTACTCATAAATAATCCTAAATAATAGTTTTATGTAAAAAAAATCTTAGTTACTTGTTTCCTTTACCATATCTGAGCACAAACTGCCCTCAAACATAAGGCTATAAAATACGCGATTTCTTTTTGGTTCCCTTAAATCTGAGCTACGTCGAAATACACTTCAATGCGTATTTTAATTTAAAACCAACAGGTTTTCATTTATATAATCTTGGAAATTATATTCTGTAATGACACGTTATTTAATTTTAATTTAATTGTTTATACAAATCACCTTCGTGTAATTCCATATTTTTCATTTTAGATTTAGACTGTCATATGCTATTTTTTATGCCAAAAATAAGTAAATATTTTAAATAATCTATGCACCCCGTCGATCTGGAAAAGCCGACGATACGTAGGGTTGGAAAAGCCATTTTATTTATCGAACCGGTCCCGCTCTTATCCCCGACGATACAATGGCCGTTGAATGAAGTGAGCGTATTTTTAAGCGGCCGCTTTAACGGCACTGGCGATTAAGCCCTCGGAAACGCTGGCGGGGTCTTATCGCCATCCCTGTTTTTCAATACACTACCCCATTACCAAGTCAATGGCTATAACCTCGACCTTCACTATCAGCCGGGGCCGACTCACCTGCGGCGGAAGTCTCTCCGAGCTCAACGCCACCATCGTGGAGGAGAGGATCGTGTCTGCACCACTCGCCCTCCACTTAATCGGGGACTTACACCGGCTATTCTAAGCACCTATTCACAAGATTCTAATAATAAAAATACGCATACTAATAACATTCAATAAAATAATGAATTTTTCGCAGCTATTGCAAACGTTTTATCACATTATAAATTAATTATTATATTATTCCAATAGCTTTTCAGCATTTTAGGCTTATGTCCGTAGGTCGTTATCATTACATAATTCATTTCAAGACTTTGTCCGTGGGCCACGCCCCATTTTTAAGGCCCAACTTATGCACCCACACATATATACATAGAGATTGGGCATATTTTTCATCGGCATTCCTGCTCCCGTCGAAATGAGTGGGAAGGCCCTAATGGTAATAAATAGCCATCATTATGAAGCGATGAACTGCTCGTTCTTTATGCCTCGGCTTAATTAAATTTTCTTCGTGATTTCAGACTCATCAAAGGCTTTTTGGGCGAGTTCCGACCTACCCCCACCCCTGGTCCCCATCGCCCCGGGATAAATCTAATCGGGCTGCACAAGTACACGCCGCCGGATGCTGAACTTCCTCCAGAATACTGTAAGTTTGCCATTGCATAATCTTTTTTTCAGCGTTTCCGACGGATGCAGTATTTTTTCTTTGATAAATCGTATCATTTGTCTTGGAAAATTGTGGAAATTTTTCTGAATTACGCTTCACACAGTCGATTCGGATGAATTATACTTAGTTAAAAGTTTCGGGAAATTTATCGGCGATACCAGAGAGCATTTTTTCTTAAAAAAACATTTTATTACAAGGCGTTTTCATCGTTAAACTATTATATTATTAATTTAAAAACAATTTTTTTTTAATATATTTATTCGGATTGTCAAAATGACAAATTGCGAAATTCCGCAAGGCACTATCGCCTCACTGAGATCTTCATTTTCGCATTAGACGAGTCGGATATAACTCGATTGCCTGAGTTATCCTGCAAAGTTTTAATTATTTAAACTATAAGTGTATTAATTAGCGGCGCAGTCTTACGCCGCGGTGAAGATATTAAATCCCCAAACTTAGATATCCCAATGGTCTGAGAGATTCCGGGGATCAAACTATGACGAGTATTCCAATTAAACTACATTAATCACGCGGCGGGTTACTTGGGTGCTTAACGGGTTACGTATATCCCTTATGAGCCGGGTTCACTGTTATTGGCCGCATTCAATAGAAGACACTTGAATGCCCGAATTGATGGCGAGTATTATGGTTAAATACGTGTCTGCATTGTTAATCTCTCACTCGGATTCTGGATACATCGATATCATTCAATTAGATAATAAAAACTATATTTTCAACATCTTCAATAATATAATATTATTATTATAATTATTTCTTATTTGAATGAATTTTAGTCCAATATTCATAAATAAGGACATGTGAAAATGTACACTCCTATTATACAGCTGAAAAAAGTTTACGCGTTATTTATTCAGATACATAATCTTAAATAATTAGGTATTATTCACAACAAAATCTAGGACATGACATATATTCGTTAATTTAAGAATTATATAATATCTGCACTGTTATAACAAAGTCATATTTCAATAAATACGATCTGATCTCTTAACATGTTTCGGTCCGGGGGACTCGAAAACACGTCCTCGCGGGCCAACGCAGAAGTACGGGGGACGTGTTTTCGAGTCCTCGTTGGCGCTTATGTTAAACCAAACTCATTTATATTTTATTGATACGCAGACCACACTTTGAGAAGTTTTGAACTATTATTTTTTTTTACATAGAGATAACCTTTCTGAACACAATAAAAAAATAATTATTGACGTAACTTAAATGGTATCAGAGTTACATTGATTTATCTGAAGTCCTTAACTTTTGCTATTTTTTTCGCAAAATTTGGCGCGGAACCCAGCGGACCGGAATGTGTCTATTTATTTCTATTAAAAAAGCTTAGCTTTTCAAACTATGGGTCAAAGTCACTGGATAAGGGGGTCCATGTCGACGTTATCTATAAAGACTTCGAAAAGGTATTTGATTAGATCGACCACACTAGACTCATTTCTAAATAAGATAGTTTTGGATTTTCGGAAAATCTCTTACAATTTTTCTACTCTTATATAAAGGAGAGGAAACAATACGTGATGCATGACCCCCTAACGTCATGTGTCTATGATGCAACTTCTTTAATCCTACAGGGTTCTAATTTGGGACCATTATTATTCGTTTTATTTATTAACGATTCCTTGTAATTTCTCACTCTTTACAGATAACTTAAAACTATTTAAATCAGTTTCCTCAATAGGTAATACCTTTTCGCTGCAGTCTTCCGCTTAGTGTTGGAAAATTTCAGGAAATGACACTTTCGAGATCTAAAGAATTTCTAACCTTTGATTACTTGTTTGGGATCGTAACTTTTCCAAGACAGTCGTTAATCAAAGACCTTAGGAATTTTGTTCGACTCTAAAATGGAATCACTTGTCGATTCTCACGTCCGCCGTTACGGTGACTCGAAAACAACTGGGTCGGCCGATGGGGTATCTCAGATACCCCAACCATTTCAAGTGAAGACAGTTTCATAATTTGGTTGATATTTTTATTTTTTAAACTAAATATTACGCGTAAATGGCATCGCTCTCGGCGATGTCTTGCCGCAGACTGAGCTCTCGCAGCACGTGGAAATCTTACGTTTCACTCGCACTAGACGTACCGGACGCGAGCAACAGAAAAAAAAACATTAGCAATTGTAGAAAATATAGGATAATTATTATTTATAATAATATTTTATCAGACTTTTTTAGACAAATGTTTGTTACATGTAGGATTTATATTAAAAGAGTTATTCGAGAAAAATCAAAAACAGTTTTTTAACTTTTCAATATTACAACTCTCTTTACCCTGGGATAAGCGAGTAATTTTTTAGTCTATTAATAAAAAATTGTAATTATATTTAAGTCGAAATTTAGGATTTTCCCTGTCTTCACTTGGCAAAGAATATATTAATTTTGTGTGGTCATGTCTAATAAGTACTAAAAAAAACTTCTCTAAAAAAAGTCAGGGATTAATTGATAAATATTCAAGTAAGCTCATGAAAATTTGTAGATCAAATAAAAATCGTTCGACATTAAATTTGGATTTTGCGATAAATTCCCATAATAGATTAGAATAAATTTGACATAATTTTATATAAATTTTTAATTAATAATAGTCTATTACATTATCAACTTTATATTTGTGCAATGAAAGCTTTTCTCTAAAATAATAATATTGAAAACTCAATAATAATTGTTATGCAAAGATTTATATCCATATTCTAATGAATGGCGAAATGAGATAATTCTCATTTATCTCTTGAGAAATTTTAAATTTGTATTTTATCTATTTAATGTACTTTCAACCCTCTTATAACGCTTCATCGAAATCGGTGTTTTCAACAAAATGCTAATATTTTCTCGGTCAAATTACGTATTTTGTAAATACATTGCCGAGTCAAGTAAGTCAATGCTCTTTGTTTAACTAAACATTTTCTAGAGTGGAAATAGAAGCGTTATAGGAGGGCTGATTGTAGTTGGTTGATTAAGGAAATGCTTTTTGATAATATTAATTTAATGATTTTTTTTTTATAAATTGATACTGATTTAATTAATGTTTACTATTTTTTTAATTAATACCTCACATAAATTGTTAAAAACTCTTGATATATATATTTATAGTCCTAAATGATCATTGGTTTATTATTCGTATTTTATTCAGTCTCTATATATTTTTAAATGCTCGTAATCTTTATGTTTATTATTCAAATAGCTTTATTTAAATACAGTTTAAAAAGTCTTACCGTTTATAAAAAATCCTCCCAATGAACTATATTTTTAGGGAAAAAATGTACCATATGTATAATAGATTGTTGCATTCTGGACATTTCATTTTTTAAAAATATTTTTCGTTTCCCGTGAACAAGATTTCAGGCATTGAAAGAAAAAAATAAACCGTTGACGTAATAAAAAAATCAATATAGCGACATCATAAATTTAAAAAAACTTTAGTGGGTCTTCAAACTTTTTCAAATTATTTCTACGCCAGAATTTAGTTTGAAAACCCTTCTGTAATCCGACTTACGATTTATTCGTTTTAAAAATATTTCGTACCGCTTTGCGAAAGATTTGTTTATATCAGGAGATTTAAACCCAGTACGTAGTAGGAAATATTTTCATACTTGACAGGATACTTCAATAGTTCATACATATTCATGTAACAATCATTGTCCTTTACTGTCTGCAATTGCGGAAAAAAATTAAAAACAATAATATTCACTTTTGGCGTGATGTTTTTTGTCGCTTGCATTCGGTATGATGTGCCAAATGCGAGCGAAACGTACGAGTTACACGTGCTGTGAGAGCTGAGTCGGCAGTGAGAGCTCAGTCTTCGGCGGGACAAAGCCGCCCTCCCTCCTATTTTTTTTCTTTCTTTCGGAGAATGCCGCCCCCTTACGATGCCGCCCGAGGCGATTGTCTCTTTACCTCAAGGCCCTGCGCTTCATATTGAATTATCAAGCAAATCATGAAACATAACATGAACAACTATCTTTATTTATTCTTAGAATAATCTATTTAACAAAAAAGTCATGATATTGATAAAAAAAATACATCAATATCTTGGATTGATATGTTTGAGGTCTATTTTCCTATTATTACTTTTAAATCAGACGACGCGGCTATTTTCGAGCCGCCGTAACGGATCGGTTAATGAAAAATTATGTTTTCAACCACGGATGATGTGTCTAAAGTACTAATTTTCGATTTTATTTTCTTCTCGTCTCTAGATATAATGCTTTAATTTACGCCATCGTCGTATTTAGATCGTATTTATACGTTGGTTTTGCATATGTACGTCTTAATTAATTTGTTATTAGTTCACGTTGATTCTCCGATATTCATGTAAAATATAAATTCGATCCCAATTTCGTTCGGTGTCCTTAGCACACTTCAGTTTCCATTACATCACGGCGACAAATTAAGATCCCCAATCCTCTTAGCGCGAGTAAGATTTCGGCAGGTGGGCCACCAATATATTTCACCTTAAGATTTAATTATAAGACTTTCACATGGTTTCCCCCGAAGCACATAATGCCGAAGTTTAGCGCGAAACTTTGAGGTTTTCGACTGGTATGCGTAAACAAATTTCTTGTTTGTGTTTATCATTACTCTTGTTTACGGGGGGGGCGCCGGAGCGCCGGCTATCATTTTTCAGAGCCGCTAACGGGTTAATTGTGCCCCGTTATTGGATACATTTGTCCGACTGTTGCTTATTGATTTATGCTGGCGATAATTTCGCTCCGCAGAGTGCGGAGGGTTAACAAGACGCGATCGATCCTCGGACGTGCCGTGCAAATTGTGCCCGGCTCGCCTTTAATTAGTGCTAAATGCAAGGAATGCCCGCTAACCGATTGCACTCGGTCCAATTTGCATATTGAATTGCCTCTCGGTGGTCTTTAGTTAGTTATTCACTTGTATCAACAATCAATAACACCTATTGGTTGGCCTGGCGCAGCGATCTTCAACCGGTGGACCACAGGAATTTATTAATGTGTCGCGACATGAAAATGATGACAACTTTAGCTTTAGCATCTATTTAGCGTTTGTTTCTTAAATACACATTTAGCCACGAGAGTCTTACCCACGAGACACTCACTCGCTGAGAGTGAGTGCCTTATCAAACTCTCAAATGGTAGTCAAGACCCGAGTCTCGTACGTGACTTGAGGACTCCCCTTTTGTGTCCATACCGCGGAGATCCAATCTGTCATGGTATGCAGCTTTTTGCAAAGAGTTTTCCCTCTCTTGGCTATTGCTGGTATTGGACGTGTATCTTCTACCACCATTAGTATTGGATTTTACCCTCCCAACTGTCCAGGCAAGTAGGAGGTGGTTTTCCTCGGCATTCAAATCTGTATATAACAAATGATTATTGAGCTCGTTGCGCAATAGCAATCTTTTCATGATGGAAAAGATCTCCTCAAAGAGAAGTGTCCCCTAGAAAGAAGGAAGAGGGGCAAAATTATATAAACTAGACTATTTATCAGTCAACCGTTTAGGGTTTTCCTTCTCAGGGCATGCAGATTCTGTTGTGAGAAATCTGTTAAAGACCAGATAGACATATATAGATACATATATACATGTACATAATTTTTCTTAGATGCATTATTTTAGTTATTATTATTACTGAAGATGAAACTTATAACTGTTGTCTTTATGAAGAACTTTTTAATTTGATTTAGTTGGACTATCGTGTCAGACATTTTCCTTTTTAACTCCTAGCATCGACGTTTTCCTCTTATTCTTCATGATCTTAGTGTCTGAGAATTCATGGTTAGTCATCTTTACCTTTTCATCGGCAATATTATCGAATGATATATTGACATTGCCGGGGTTAGTGTTTTTACCCGATTTTTATATTTATAATAGAAAATAGACCCCAAGCATTTAAAAAAATGGATTATTTTAAAAATAAAAATGATTGTTCACGATATGCTTCATAATTTGATCGTTTCATTCGCACTCGGCACATCGTACCGGATGCGAGCGAGAGAAAAATATTGCGCCCGTGGCAACATAGGCGAATATTATTGTTTTTATTTTATCTTTTTTGCAATTGCTGACAATACAGGCAAATGATTATTTATAATATTTATTTATTAGATTTTTTTTATAAAAATACAGTTTGTGACATGTAGGATTGGTATTAATAGAGTTATTAGATCAAAATTTGGGGTCCCAAATAGACCCCTTCGGCACGGCTAGGTTAAGCTGTTTTCTAGTCATCTCATCGGGTCTCATCGCAAATTATAAATTTCTACTCATCCAATTTTTGACTGTCTTTTCCCCGAATCAAGCTAAACTCTACAGTTGTTAAGTATAAATTTATCTTACTCGCGATATCTTGATGAGGGATTTTTCAGCAATGTTTTTATTATATTAGTTGATCAAATAGTAATCATAAGAGATGTTTCCTTTGATACATACGTTCAAAAACTGTAAAGAGTTCATGAAAAACTACTGGAAAAGCGTCCTACACTCGTCAATCGGAAAGGCGTTATCCTGTTCCACGACTCAACCAAATATAATATATTAAAAGAATTTTTTTCCAATGCATGTAATTTATATAATATTTTGAGACTATCTAAATGCTATTGGTGCTTTATTTCTTTTTTTCAATAAATGACGTAATTCAAAATATTGACGATCACTGAGCATTCAATTCATTCAGTATATGTACAAATAGAATTTATGACTAAATCACTATGCAATGTGATATTAACGTCCAAATAATAATTCATCACGTGGCCTTTGTGGTTATATCATTTTAAAATCTCGCGCCGCTTACCGATCGTGTAACAGTGTTGCCATAATAATCGTTTTGGGTAACGAATGTCGCTTTTCAGCCAGTCGTATTTAATGTAATTGCAATCTCAATAAAATGCTCGGTATTTGATAAGGCCTCGCTATATTTTGTTAGTTTATTTACAAACAAAGACGAGATTTCCATATATATTTTTTACGAGTCATCCTATTCGTTTAGCTGGTGCTGTACTGCATATTGGTGTCCGGCAAAAGAATTCAGCTGTCCACTAAAGAATTCCGAAAGATCACACGAGTAAGCCTTCCGACATCCGGTACACGAAAGTCTGGTTTTCAGCACGTGCTATCGTCCGATGGGATCCCATTAGCATAATGGGATATAGGGACCGACCGGGATATCGACACGTGTGAACGTGCAGGCATTCGGACGATAGACTCACGTAGTAATAACACTGGTCACGGCAGACCGTGTCGGCCAAAAGTGAAAAGATGGAAAAGCGGGTTAAGCCGCGCAGAGGATGCTGGCGACGAAAAACCTTATGGGGATTTCGTAATTTACGAGAGATTCGATAAATCCGCCGACTGTTTACGTTTTTATTCACTTTCCCTGTTTATATAATTTGGGAAATCTTTTATTTTAAATCTCACGAGTCCGACGATCTCGCTACGATTCTCCTCTCCGTCCTGCGGGTGTCATTTGCATCTAACCCCGGAGGGACGCCCGAAAAAAAATGAATAACCCGACATTTTTCACCTGAAATTCGAGCAGCTCGTTTATTTGCGTATCGGCCATCGTTCAAAAATATGAAAAAAAAATGGTGCCTAACGAGGCTTCGATGTCGCAATTTTTTTAGACTGGTCACTGCATGTACCCTGTGTGTGTGTGCCCTGAGTGGATACAAAACGAGGATGCGAAAAGTGGAATGGAAAAAGAAAAGGAATACCGCATTGTGCGCCATTAAAATAATTGCGCCGCATTTTCTCCGGCGCTCGAAGAAAATGTACCGACGCCGAGTGGAAGAAGAACATTTGAATTGCTAAACGCCGGTACTGTAACAAGTCTTGCTCCATGAATTTCATCAGAATTTATTTTGGTGCAGAATTTTCCGTATCCCATGATATTCAGCGGCTATCATTTCAATTTAACTCCTGTTTGGGTCGCGCTCGTCCCCCGGCCCGGAGCGGGACGGAGGCGTCGCGACGCCGTTCGGCGCGAGCGGGACGGCCACATCATTAAATTTCTATACGTCGCGGGTAACCGTGGAAAAAGTATATTTTTAATGGGTTATGACATTCATCCGACCCTATAAATTGTCATCTATATTTTCTTGTGGTATTCGGTCGGAAAATTAAGTCCCGGATCCCCCCTGGGTCATGTGTGCGACCTCTCCGCCGGCCACAGCTCGTGTTATATTTCAGCCGAGTCTGAAATTGCATCTGTCTTTATTAAGTTTACCCACGATTTTTTTTCTATATAATATTTTATCTAAAATACACTAATAAAACTTTGACACTCTTGTTCTTAGAAATGATTTTTTATTAATCAACTTTAATAACCTGGAAAAAATGTATCGACTGTTATACTTGGAGAAAAAAAATAGATAGATTTACGTATTAATGAGTATTGAAATTCGTTTAAAACATAAATAATCTTAAAAAACAGGTGAAATGCTGTCTAAGATGACTGATTTGTATTTTATAGATTTATCTTACCATTATCAATCCTTGGAAGTCACAATCTATGTAATATCTTACATCCCCATAATATCACAGATAGCAGATGCTTTAAAATTTTCCTCATAATAATAGGATTATTTATCAAATTAAATTAATCCCAACTATTTTATTTTATTTTCATTATTCTAATTCTAACAAATCAAGCAACTTTTTATTTATTAATTTTGTCTTTTTTGATACACAATGCTTTTTTGGAATTGTAGATTTTCTTCCTAAATCTTGTGTATTTTAAATTCTTAAATCATATCAAAATCAAAATAAAAACCTTGTTTTCTCGGTTTTGGATGAATTTTATAAGGATCATAATTATTGGGGTAATTCAAAGGTAAAATAAAAACATTTTTGTATAGATTTTATCAATGAAATAATCTTCATTGTTTCTTATAACATTTCCCAATCCTTATCAACTTATTGATACCATTAGATAAAAACTCTAATGATTTTTAAGTAAAAAAATGCATTAAGCGATGTTTTTTTATCTTCTGTATTGCATCATTTTTTTCATTTATTTTTTTTGCAATGATCTGATGAATGAGAATAAGAAAGAGCAAGATCTGGAGAATATGATGGGTCTTTGGTAACATCCCAATTCAATTCATTTGGTTATGTTGGGTCAATTGTTAACAATAACGATCCTCTGTAGTTTTTTTTATAACGTTTGAAGAGTTCATAATACAGAATACCCTTGCAATCCCACCAAACATAAAACATTACTCTTATTTAAGAATATTGGCTTTTGAAGTTATTAATTCTTCATGTATACCTCAATGAGCTTTATGTGTTACGTTATTATACACTAGTCTCGACTGCCATTCGAGAGTTTGGTAAGGCTCATGCCCTCAGCCATTGAAAGCCTTGTGGCTGGCAAATGATGATGATGATGATATTTTAGGGGAACCCGAGAGAAATCGCGTATTTTATAACCTTATGTTCGTGTGCAGTTTGTATCCAAGCATAGTTAAGAAAACATATCTCTAAGTGTTTTTTTTTACCAAGAACTACTGTTTAGCGTTATTTATGAGTAATAAGATTGATATTATTGTTAACCCTTTACGTACGCCACCATTTTCAATCATAAAATGAATCGGTTAAACATATCGACGTTCTAACAATCACATTGCCTTCAAATGATGTCTCTGCATTAATTTTCATTTAAAATATTATTATTTATTCATAAATAAATTCGTAGTAGCGTTTGCCGTGGCGCTGGTGGTTAGACAGATCTCGCGTGCCTGCACGCCGTGGCGTCTGAACGGTTAAGAGTAAAACGTCGAAATCTCAAATTGACAAGGGACGTATCAGAAATTGTATGCTACTCCTTTTTGGATCAGAGCTTGAATACCAGCAAAGCCACTATAGATATTAAATTCATTTATGGCGAAGTGCTGATTACACATAGATAATTTATATTTTAATGGTTCAAATCGGAAAAAAGAAATCCAAAAGATGCACCTGAATGACCTTCTAAATTTGATGATAATATGTTGATATTCCTGGTTAAGTCAGATCCTCGATTAACCATTAAGAAATTATCTTTATCTTACCTCAATCTCCATGATTCTAATTTGCAACGCATCGAATAAACAAATAGAATAGAAATTTGGACACCGCACGTACTATCCGTACATGCATTTTTTCGTTGTCGTGACTTTTTACGTCAAATTGTAACTGCAAATGAGAAAAGGATCGTTTACAATAACTAGTTTAACCTTTGGAAAAGTTCTTTTGAGCATTTGGTGGGATGTAAAAGGAATAATTTATTACGAATTATTAAAACTGGGTGAAACTGCAGTAGTTTACTGTCGACAATTGGAAAAATTAATCCAGAAAATAAAAATCAAACGTTAAATTTTGTTCAACAGATAGGAAATAATTATTCACCGCGATAATGGACTCCCTCATAAAGCCAAGAATGATCCAAGAATAAAATTAAGAGTTTAACTGGGGGCTTCTGCCATACCGTTCATATTCCCTTGACCTTGCTTCCTCTGATTTTATTTAGTTCACTTTAAAAGAAAAATATTTTCGAAACATAATTGAATTCGAAAACCACTTATTTCGATTCAAAACTGTTTCTTATAATGTTGGAACTACCTTTTATAATAATATATAAATGCGCGATTACTTTTGGGTCCCTATAATATAAAATAAATTGTCAAAAATCATTAATATATTTTTTTTTTAATTTACTGTGTAATTTACAATGAATTTCCATTAGTTTTCTGGAAATGGCGAATTGTGCCGACGACATTTTACATATCCCCTCAACATTTGATGCACGTGCCGCGCGCGCTTTAGGCCAAAACGCTAATTAAAAAACACAACAGGTGCCGTCCAGCACACGAGATAAACTGCCGCGCCTTATCCGCCAAAGACAAAGTTGAGGATTATTTAGCAACCCACTAATTTCCATAGTCGACCAGCAAATCCCGCGGGATATAGTGGTACACCGGCAACACGCTGTTAACACAAGCCACATTTTTATCGGGCAAGAAAACGCCAGCCAACTGCATACTAAACTAGAATTGCGAACGTGCTCTGGCATCCATTCTGCAATTCAACATTTTTTATGCAAATGGTTTAATGGCCAGCAAACTGGTTCTGGTGAGGATTTCTGGACGATATGGAAAATGAACAAATTCTATTTATACAATGTCTTAAATGCATATTGCACCGAATAAAATCATTTATTTAACAACTGTTTGCATTCGATTTTCTTTCTTTAGGAATAACAAATGGGGAAATTCAGCCACGACACGATTTCCTGTTTGGATATTTAATTATTTACGATACGGCGGTGCAACCGACGGCTATTGAAGCACGAAAGGGTTAATCCGAATTAAAGGTACGCAATTAGTCCAGACGAACAAAGCTCCGGCGTAAAGCTCCACTCCAGTAATACAACTTTAATTGTATGATTAATTATTAACCCATAAATCGCCAAAGTACACACGCGTGTCAAACGTGAATGGGTTGAATTTTATATCATCTCATTTTATCATAATTGCGGCGATTTTTTTATGTTTTCACTTTACAGGGATATCTTTTAATACTGCTGACCACAGGATCCTCTTTCAGTGAGTAACTTTAGATATACAATTTTGATATACTTTCACCGCCATACAGAATTCATGGCAGCAATCAAGTTAGAAGCTGTGGCCTCTCTAAATCTCTGGTCCGGTTCCTGAATGATAGTACCACAGAATATCCCAAAAGGCAACCCCTATATGACTGTAATTCTAATATTTTTTATTTAACACTATATACGTTGTTCCTAATGCTTATCTTATCTAAAAAAATGTTGCCATATAGAAAAAATATTAACGTCTTCACCATTTAACCTAACCGTGACGTTTTTCCTCCTACATGTCACAAACTTTTTGTATTTGTCTAAAAAAGTCGAAAGAAAAATATTAATAATAATCATTGACCTTTATTGCTCGCAATTGCGAAAAAAAATATAAATCGGGCGCGATGTTTTTTCTCGCTCGCATTCGGTACGATGTACCAAGTGCGAGTGAAGCGTTCTAGACACGTGTCGCAAGAACTCGACATGCCTCAGTTTGTGGTGGGCCATCGCCGTGTTCCCGTCATTTACGCGTCGCATTAATTAGAAAAATTCAAAGCTTGGGTCGATATTTTGGCTTCTATTTTTATTCTTGAAAAAATCGTTTTTTATAATAATATTTTGACTTGAAATGTTAGGGGTCTATTTTCATACATTCAATTCATAGTAAATAGACCCCATCGGCCGACGCCGTTGGTAATCCATATCCAAAGATAGATTTTACACCGAGATAAGGCTAGACCATAAGGGGCAACGAACACCCAGAAAAATATCAGGGACCTCCACTTTAAAATCTTTAAAACATTCAGTTCATAATAAAGTGTTTGCTTCTATTGGAGATGGAAAAATCACTGAGTTTTATAGAAGAGGATGTAAAAATATAAATGCTTTAGTAATAATCATCATCGGCGCAACAGCCCTATTGTAGAGCCCTGGCCTCTTCCAGCACCCTTTACCTTATTATCCGGTCTGTCGCTACGTCGCTCCATCTTCCGGTGAGTTTAAATGATGCAGTATCCCTCTGTACCCAGTCCAACTACCTCAGCCTTGGTATTTCTATTCTCCAGGGACAGAAAGGCTTGTTAACTATAAGCCTTTCCGGCGGTTGATTGTCCCGCATCCTTGACACGTGACCGATCCACCGGAGTCTGGCCACTCTGACGACAGCCGTGACCGGGTATATCCTTGCATAGTCGGTACAGCTCTTCGTTACTTCGGATACGCCATTCCCCGTTGTCTGTCGAATACGAATATTGTTTTGTTATAGCCCAACATTCAGATCCGTATGTTAGGACTGATGAGCGTCTTGTAGATCTTGACTTTGATCTTCTTTGAGAGGAATCTCAACCGTAGATGCTTGTGAAGTTCAAAATAGCACCGGTTTGCCAGCATGCTTCTTCTTCGTACTTCTAAATTGGTTTGCATTGTTATTCCTAACAAGTGAGTCAAGGTATATGAATTCTTGGACGGCCTCGAACCTGTACTCTTTGACTCTTTGGGAACGTATTTTGTCTAGTACTTGTCGATCCTCAGTCCCATGCTAATTGTGCTTTCATTATTCGCTGGTATGCATCCTTGAGACCCGCCTGAGATCTGGCCACAATGTCTATGTAATCCGCATAAGCAAAAAGCTGCACCGATTTAATACGAATGATACCAGTTATTCTCACGCTGTAGTTTTTAATTACACCGTCGAGTGCTATATTAAACACGTAGCCCTGTCTTAGACCCGTCTCAAATGCTTTAGTTGTTTAGTAATTTGCCCTTTTAATGCTCAGGCAATAATCGGAAGTCGAGTGTTGTCACGTGTCGGTATTGCCTTGGCTGAGTTGACGGTTGGACACAACCATGGTTTGTAGATTCTACGGAGCTATGAGGAGCCAGGCCGCTATCCAGGCCAATTCGGTGCCGGATATGCTACAAGAGGTGCCCGTACTCATGGCTGGCGACCTGACCTGTACTTGAAGAGCCAAGATAACCTCGGAGGACGACCGTCGCAGTCCTGGCATCAGGGTTCAGACATACATGTTTCTGCTGTAGATCGCGTAGTGTCCTTCAGGTGGCAAAGACCCGCCTCAGGGTTAGAAGGCCACTCAAATAAATAAATAATAGTAATGGGTTAAACTGTCACGCTTGAAAAATACATTGTTTGCATTTTTTCGTATTTAGCTATTGTTTATTGGTAATTTTCAATAAAGCAAGGGTCATTTCAGTGTTGAGGGCGTATATGTTTACAAAGTTACCTTACTCGGTTTCTCCTGCGGTCTGTTTCGCCAGCCAACTGATTTATATAAAACATTCGCATGGGCCTTTATCACGCCATGCGTTCACCGAGTACGTCGACCTAATGATCTAAATTTATATTTGAAATTTTAGATTGCCCCGCCGTATTAATTCCGACGGGATGTGTTATGGAAACGGCGAAAACGACGTCGCTTGTATACGAGGTGTGTTTTTATTGGCGCAAGGGCCGTTATTTTTGCCCCGTGCACATGGCATGGCCGCTAATAACAATTAAATTATATGTTTTCGCATGGCGCCATAGTGCTAGATAATTCCGGCACGTAACACGCCGAACATGAATGCGAATTCGCGCTGTTTTTCTGTTTTTTGCGTTTTTCCCGCGCTAAATAGCGTCGGCGGCGCCATTTTATTTTTCAAACGGCCACGCCGTTGCGTTCGAGCGCTAACTGGTTCCGATTAACGCCGCACGGCGCGCCACCTGTCGCTTTGTTTATAACGCCGATAAATACGAGCATATACGAATCGATCATGAACATAATCGTTCGTTATACGAATTGATAAGGTTTAGTTAATCTACAGTGACTTAATTTATAAAGAAAATCCAAAAAACTGGATCTGTAGAGCGCAAAAAAAGAACAGGACCAGAGCGCTCAACCGCTCCAGAAGATCGTCTTATTAAAAGGTTCTGCTCAAACGATTTAAAACTGCAGTGTCTATAAGAACAGAGTTAACCGTAGGTAGAGGAACCAAAGTCAATATCGAAACGATACAGAGAAGGCTCAGGGAAGATGGGTTTTTATGGCAAGATCATCGGCGAAAAAACCACTTCTCCTGAAACAAATGCACCCAAAAGACTCCAATGAGCAAAATTTGACCGGACCTGAACTAAAGAAGACTGGAAGATAGTTATTTTCTCGGATAAGCAAATTTAACTTATTTGGCTCGGATGGCATTCGGTATGTATGAAAAATAAAGTATCCAGCAGGAAAAATGATTTAAGGATACTTTTCTTACTATAGAGTTGGAGATTTAGTGTTCGTCTATGGAACCCTCAACGCAGAAGTTACTAAAAAAATCATTAATTAGAACTTTGTTTCATCGATAGAACTATCTTATATATTTGCATGACTGCATCTTCCAGGATGATTCTGCACTACGCCATCGGGCTAAAACGTTTAGGGAAAAAAATATCTAACATTTCTCTTTTTTATTTTCATTAGTCAAAGATTTAATAGAAAAACTTGATATTTCAACATTACCAAGGCCATGTTTTAATCCTGTTTTTATCCCCATCGAAAATTTATGGCACATTATGACAACAAAAGTCAACAGAGAGAAGCCTGCCAATTTTTAATCTCTAATAACATCAATAACAATAGTCTAATATTAGAAGATTGGGGCAGAAACAATAAAAACTTAGTGGATTCAAGATATTAATTTTGACCCGTTTAAAATAATCCCCATCTGATACATCATTCACTCATCCAGCTATTTTTCCAATCAATAAATCAAAATTTGTATGAGTTTAAAATAATTTTATCTCTCGTTAAAAAATTCCGATAATTAAAATTATTATCGCATTTACTTGAAATTTTCACCGGAAAAATTCAATTTTCCGACGCGTACCCCATTTTTTTTAATGTAACAAGTGGACGTGGAAAAAATCGAGCGTTTATCTCCATTTGTATGCAAATCTATTTGTCTATAAATTACGTCGTGTTAGTATAGAAATTTTCCGAAAACACAGGAGGTCGCAAGGGCCATTTGTAACACCGACGCCACGGCCAGGGGTCTGGACCCTATTTAGAAGCACTTGCGTGTGTGGCACGGAACGCCTTTTCACAGTCAAATTTCGAACGGGCCCATAAGTAAATAAATACAGAGTAGCGTTGCGTGTTTTATATCTCATTTTTTCCCTCGCACATTACATGTATGTGTGTATAAATTTAGGTATGCCTAAAAATTGCCGCAAAAGCGACGATTTTCATTCGTTTATCTCCGAAACGCTTTTTTCGCGTTTGAATGGAACGCATTTTTTTGTGGGGTCGGAGGCGAGGACGAAGCTCCGAAATGCCATTCGTGAATTGCCATTGAAATGTGCTAGAATTTGAGCAGCGAGTGATTTTATAAATTCATAAAATGACCCCGCAGCATTTTCCATTCGTACACATAAAAAAAATCATAGATGAATCATAATACCAAGTTTTTCTTTCACTCCCTCCACTTGTCCGTGGCATATCTGGGCTTTGGTCGTGTTAGCCAATTCAACAACGTCCAAATTCGACACAGTCCCCGAATTCTTGCTATTTCCTGTTTTACCAATTTTGTTTTACCAGTTTAGCTAAATGCGATACTGAATACTCTTTTGAGACTCTCTTCCGGGATAGTACTTGTTACAACCCCTCGACCAACATCATCATAGGCGCAAAAGCCCTATTGTAGGGTCCTGGCCTTACACAACACCCTTCTCCATTTTATCCGGTCTGTCGCTACGTCGCTCCATCTTCCGGTAAGTTTCAATGATGCAGTATCCCTCAGTATCCCTCAGCCTTGGTCTTCCTTTTCTCCAGGGACAGGAAGGATTGTTAACCATAAGCCTTTTCGACGGCTGACTGACCGGCTTAGACATTATATTACGGATTTGTCTTCTCTCGTTGGAAGGATTAGCGGTTCTCTCGAGCAGTGTTTTTGTTGAGCGGAGGTACTTATTCGAGACATTCATTGCATTTTGGCATATACAGACCCAACCGCCACTACTCCTGCCTCAGCGCTTCTTGTCCGGAACCACTACGTCGCCAGAGTGGTTGACTTCGAGAAGCTTTTACCCTATCCGCAAACTTGGGATGTAGCTTTACGCAAGCTTTAGCTTCCCCCACCACCACACCTCGAGCAACACTAACAATAAAGAACTGGGGCGCGCCGTCCATATGGCCAGATTGTGCGGCGCACACAGGCGCCGGAAGATTACGTGCCTCAAGAGGCGCCAAGAAAGCCATATTTCGCTATAAATAACATAAACAAACACAGGTTCCATAAAATGGGCGTCTTATGACGCCTCGAATTCCCTCAGATTAGAGAAAATGCAGACAGAATTTCTTAGGTGATATCTCTACGCTGGGAGTTTGGATTTTACGCAAGTTTATATCCCAGTGCATGGGTACAGGGCTGCCTGGGATATGTATCCTTTATGAAAAAAGAAGGTCGATTTACTTGACAAAGCGCTTCTTTAAGCTGTTGGTTAGCGCAGTAGGCCCCAACCTATGGCAAGGCTATTACTCCTGCTTAACCACTTGGTCGAATATGTAGATTTATTTGATGTCAAATATCGCAATTTCGTGTAATCTTTTGTATGAGATTTTATAATTTCATATAACGGACCAACTAATGACGGTTTTTTTTTTTAACATATAGTATTTTTTTTATTTGACTTTATCCCTGTATGTTTATAAATTATTTTACTATTTCTTTATTTTTGTTGTTATTTTACATGTATACTTTTATATATTTCTTCTCTTTATTTTATATTTTTTTATTTTTCACTATACTACTATGTTTTTATGCGTGATTGGCGACCTGGGTTATTCTGTAATGCCAATCACGCATTATTTTTAAAATAAATAAATAAATAAGCGCCATAATTTAATAAACTTTCTTAAAATAGATTAAAATTGTCTAATTATCTTACATAAAAAGTTTTTTTTATGTAAGTGTAAAGTGACGTTTTTTTCGTTGACCGTTTTCGGGGATTAGTTGCGCTTCGACCGCCCCAAGTCGTATTTTGTGCTATTTTAATGATCACACTTACCAATAATGAATTGTGCTTTATAAAGTTAGAATTTAAAAGCCCAATTTAAAATGGATCAATTTGATGCTTAATCATTTTTAGGAAAAAGAAAGTACAATATAACACTTCCACTAAAAATATTTTGTAGTGTACTGAGGGATTATTCAATGTTGCTAGGTATCACAAATGGTTTAAGGACAATTCCATCTTAAAATTTTGATTTAAAAAATAACCTCACAAGTGAAAGACCTAGTAAAGTGGACGATGCCATACTGAGTGCCGAAATCGAAATTAATCCAACTTTATTTATTGAAAAAATTGGGAACAATCTCAGATACCCATAGTCGAGTGGTCAAAAGCAACTTAAAAAATCGGATGTGGAAGTGGACAGATAATTTGAGTTTGAAAAATGGGCATTTTACTCCAACTGAAAGCTCAAAAATCAATGGCTATCAAAGAGTCAGGTAACAATACCAACCCCAAGCTCGGCCTCACAAAAAAATCCTTTCTCTATTTGGTGGGACTGCTGGACCATTTAGCTTAGTAGACATTTACTCAGTTTGTGACTCTTCATATTCTCCAGATTTCGCTCCGTCTGTTTATCATCTTTTTATATCGTTGGAATTTTATTTAAATACATATGAGGATGTTAAAAATAGACTAAATGATTATTTTGCCTCCAAACCTCCTAAGTTTTATGCGAAAGGCATTAAATGTTACCAAATATGTGAAATAAGGTCATATTTTATATAAAATGGAAAACAATCCCACTCAGAATAGATTTTTAATGAAAAACTAAAAGATCTTTACAAAAATAGTTTTGGGAAAATACTTCTTTAAAAAAAAATATGTTAACTTTCCGACTTCCCATATATGTGTATTTCCTTCATCTGAATCTATAAAATTCTTCTAATATGTTATTTATGCTATTCCTAGATAAATCGGCTAGTTAATTGGAGAATAAACCCTGGAATCGGAATGGTATAGGAATCGTATTCGTTTTCATCAATGACATTTTGCAAACTTCTATATATGATAATCTAACAAAGCGAAGTCAGAAGAATACTAAGGATATACTGAAGTATTTTGTATTCGTCTATAACTGCTATTTTCATGAGGGTCTATTAACCCATCCATGACGGCGGCTCGAAAACAACCGTGTCGTCTGAATTCTTCTTGACTTAAAATGCTATAAAATGGATTATTCTAAAAAAAAATAGCTATTCATGATATATGACAACGCTGTCTCGCCGCAGACTGAGCTCTCGCAGCACGTGTCACTCGCACGTTTCACTCGCGCTCGACTCATCGTACCGGATGCGAGCGAGAAAAAACATCGCTGCGAATATCATAGTTTAATTTTTTTTCGCAATTGCAGACATTATTTGTCAAAAAAACTTGTTATAACATATTTTAACAATTCCTATGTAAAAAACGACATTACTTTTGACCCATAATTTTTATTTTGAATATATTTTCGACGTCTAAACAGCAAACACCATGAGTAGCAAACCTTTGACTCATCGTTTAATTATTATTTTTTATTCCAGACGCCTGCACATTTAAATATTTACATTTTCTTACTCCACGGTCTACCAGATTCTTACAGAGAACCTACCGAATTATGTACATACATACAGTTTTTTTTTTAAATATAAATCTCTCGTTTTTAACCTTTTGATATTGCAAAAAAATCCAATTTGCGTCTAGATTTAATTTCATTAACGCCGTTTTTAGTTAATTGTGTCAATTAATATTTTTAATTGCTACAAGGGGCCACACCCTCGAATTATCAATTTTCCATTTAATGACCGGCGTGCGTTTATGACCTTCGTAATTGAAAATTTCCACTACGTTTAATTGCTCTCTAAAACTTGGACAATTAATTATTTCGTCCTAATCAACGTTCGATCCTCGGATCACGAGAGTGTTAACAAATTTGCTCAACGTCTCGGAAGAAGGCGTCGAGGATTACCTATCCACGGATATCTCTTGTTTATTTATATATATATATATTTTTTTTTTCAATCATTTTAAAGTGGTTTTCGTTTCAGGGACGCAATTTAGGTCGCCCCGGGTGCATGCTCCTACCGCCCCATCCCCGTTCCCCCCATTCTCCCAGACACATATCGGTTTGGCGAAGGTGTTGCGGTGATTTGGTTATCTAAATGAACCCATGGCGAAGGAAGTACGGAATCTGTAGCCATCAATCTTTATGGCCTGTCCTAACGCAGCATGTCGCGGGTCACACGGTCTGATATGGCACACGCAAAACACAGCTCAGACACATTGGATGTCTAACCCGCTTCGAGCCCAATATCTTACATCTATTTATTGGGCCAAGTTTTGGCAGTCTATGGTTTTGACTCTATGGCTTATTGGCGATGTGCAATATATATCTCGAGAATAAAGCAAGATTTTTGGATAAATTCATATAGAAATATGGGAAATTTTTCAAGATTTCTCATATAATTGCTATTTTTATGATGAATCTACAAGAATCTACATTTTTATACTTTAAAACAACAGTTCAAAATATATTTTTGGAAGCTACATATTTTATAATACAGAAAACCTTTAAAAATCGACAAAAACCCAATAATTTCATTAGTAGTAATCCTCCCAAAAGCATTTAGCATGTTGTCTCAAAACATAAAAGTTAATTAAAACATACAAGGGCTTTGGATTGCAAACGAACAATCACCATTGATCGGTTCTTCGCTATTGTTCGTTATGAATGCGATGCGTTTTTGCAGAGGATCGCTATTAGATATGAGGAGTAACTCCCTTCCAATAATTAAAAAAAAATGCTGTTACAGCTAAAGAGTACGGTCGACCCTTCTATAGCGCTGAGATAGGACCCTCGTTATAGAAACCCGCTCTATAGATTACTAAGGGTATACAAAATTTATTCACGCACTATTAAATAATCTTGCATATTTAAATTAAATTCTCTTCTCAATTTTCCATCACAAAAAACATTGTTTTCTTTGTAACATTAATCGCGACCGCGAATGAAAAGTGTTTTGTGCATCGAGCTCGCGGGCGCGGTTGATATAAATTTATCCCCCCGCTCGCCTACTCTCCTCCGGCCGGCGGCACCATATCCATAGCCGTGGGCAAACCAGCGACCAAATAAGTCGATCCAAACAATTTCCCACTATAAGCGCTTTTATGCAAGCTTCAATTTATATCGCTATTTAACTTGTATCATGTTAATTACTTTATGTATTTTGATCGCCTTCAAAATGATCGAAGATATATCACATCACAACCCCTACCGGGATGGGGGGGAGCTTAGCTGCCAGGTAGAACTTATCGGAAAAAAAACACCTATCCACCATATCATTGATGGTCAGCATCTCTTATAAACAATCTTTTTTATATTATAGTCAACATAATCCTTCTGAGTTGACTAAAAACTCAAGTAAACTTTTATAAATACCCTGGGAAGGAAAACCCTAATCTGTTGAGCAATAATTGGTCTTTTCTCGATACTTTCGCTCCTCTTCCTTCTTTCTAGGGGAACCCTCTCTGATGAAAGGATTGCTATTGCGTGACAGGGCTAATAATCACTTGCGACCGGCTATTCGTGACTCGCTATAAGCAGATAACGCCTTAGAGAAGAGAATAAACGAATACCAAGACAACCCCCGTCCTACTTGCCTAAACACAGTCGAGGTAAAATCCGATACCAACAAGGTAGAAGATGTACGTCCAATGCACGCAATGGCCAAGAGAGGGAAACAAAAAACCGCATACCAAAACAGCTTGGGTCCTCGCGTTATGGTCACGAAAGGGCAGCCCTCACGTCGCGTGTGAGACTCAGGTTCCTTTGGCCTCGACTGCCATTCGAGAGTTTGGTAAGGCCCATGCCCTCAGCCAGTGAGAGCCTTGTGGCTGCCAAATGATGATTATGATGATATCAATAATTAATTCAATATTGTCTTCGTCATCTTCTTAAATAATTAAATAGATCTTTATTTAAATTTTAATTATTTATTAATTAGGCGGTTCCTTTGGCCTCGACTTCCATTCGAGAGTTTGGTAAGGCCCATGCCCTCAGCCAGTGAGAGCCTTGTGATTGGCAAATGATGATGATGATGATGATACAAAATTAGGGATTAGGTTTTTTAATTGTATTTTGTAAATTGAACCATATACTTTTAGTTTGTTCACGTGCACATTATTTATCTTGTTGTCAATCAAACGAACTGACATTGAAGGTGTAGCGTTTTGCATAAAACGGCGATCAAGAAAGTAACACTATATGAGGGACTCGCCGCTCTATGTCAGGAAGTGCTAAAGAAGGGTTGACTGTATTAGATACAGATCAATTAGAAATAAAACAAAAATGTTTTTAAAAAAATCGATTGGTTCCAGTAATCCATCAAATAAGCAAAAAATGGTTCTTAATACTATATCTTGAGATTTATGATTGAAATCTAAGATATTAATTCAATTATTGTTTGCGAAAAAAAATAAAAACAACAATATTTGCTGCTGGTTTATTATGCGCGCGATGCATTTTCTTGCTCGCATCCCGTACGATGTGCCGAGTGCGAGTGACACGTGCAGCGAGAACTCAGTCTGCGGCGAAACATCGCCAGAAATGTTGGCATTTACGCCTCATATGGGTAGTTAAAAAATTTAAATTATCGACCAAATTATGTAGCATATCATGAATAACTATTTTTATTCTTAAGTATAATCCATTTTTTTTAAAAAAATGTTAAGATATTGTTGAAGAATTCATCCAAATCCCGATTATTATATTAGAGATCTTATTCTTTTATATATAAGTATAATTGTTGTCCTTAAATCTTTAGAATTCACTATCATACGAATATATTTGAAATTATTGTTATAAAACACCCTGTACGTCTATTTTTAGTGGTAAATCCCTTATTTTCAGAATCATCCGCATGTGAATAAAATATAAATCAAAATTTACGACAAAGAAATGCCGAAAAAAAATTGTCCCAAAAATATCAAATTATTTTTCGCACAGTCAAGATAATTTAGGGCAACATTCCAGAATAATAACTTTAAGGTCTGCATCTGCTTTTTTTTATATTACCGGGGGGGTCCTTCATTTGTTCTAATAAAATGATATAGTTTTTTTTTTATACTCGATGATATTATCCGGGACGTTGTTTCGGGTCGCGGACTTGACCCGCAAAAAAATTATCCGAAAATATTTTTTTTCAAATTGAACGTTCTTCGTAATTTTTTTTACGACCCCGACCCGGTTCGCGGGCGCACTGTTCGGGTCGAACGTGAAAACTTACCGACAGCAAGTTTCATGCAAGTTTTCTAATCTGGCCAATTTATCGCCGACTGAATTGCCTACTAAGTAATATCGGAATATGTAATTTCTGATGATGAATCAACATCAAGATTTGCATTTCTAAAACCGAGACGGTAATGATGTGTTTGCGCAAATTCGCGTTTAGCGCTACGAAATTGGTTATATCTACTGAAATACTTTTCTTTGCATATAATTTTCTCTTTTCGAGTCGTTATATAATGAACCATTCGTCATAAAAAATAGAAGAATTTTGAAATATGTATATAAAAGGTTTTCATCTATTTTATATTAACACATTGCCTACGGGAGACGTAGATTCCACGTCAAAGGCGTTTTCGTGTATGTCCGGGGCGCGCACATCACACGCTAGCCGACACTACACGTTTGATCGGCTGTAACTTACACAACGTTTTGTCTTTTATAAATATTTGTTTTTCGTTGGTGGCGTTAAGGGCTGTATTCACCTCTTCTAAGAAATTGAAATTTTGATCTCATAGAAAATGTTCCATAGAACGAAATAAGTAAAAATCAGATGGTGCGAGATCCGGCGAGTATGGAAGATGCAACAGGGTGACCCATCCAAGATCCTCAATTTTTTCACACGTCAATTTCGCAACATGAGGTCGCGCGTGAATGCGTGTGAGACCTAAACACCTTCTTTTTGATTTTTTCTTAACTTCTTTAGGATCCTCTGAGTACTGGACCAGGATGTACCGACCTTTTCCGATAATTTTTCAATGGTCAGCATCGGGTCGTCTTCGATTGCAGAATACACGGCTGCTTCATCCGCCTGGACAGGTCGTCCACTTCGAGGCTCGTTTTCCAAACACAAATCACCAGATTTAAATTTTTTGAACCATCGTTGGCATTTCTTGAGATCCAATATGTCACCGTAAATCTCGCAAATATCTTTCGTAGCCTCTGTCGCTTTCTTTCGTGAAAAGTATACAGCTCCGCAGATGTTGTTCCGACAGACACGTCTCTCCCATTGTCGTCAGAAGGATAAAGAAACCATTTTTTGGCCTAAAGGCCACGAGCAGGTAGCCGCTACACAAGAGAAACGTATAACACATCCTTACCGCCTAACAGACCGAAGGAGACTATTATAAAGATGGCGCATCGAAAAAACGACATTACTTATGAGTTACTAATAAATTGTAAAAAAAATGTAAATTAAAATTTAAAAAACAATATGTAAATTAAAAAAAATTGTAAATAAAAAATCTGTATAATATAAAAATGATGTTAGATCCTGATTCAAGCATGCTCCGAATCAATGTATCGTATAGCAACCTTGTTACTAAGGTGCTATGTAAGTAATGAGAATTTCTCAAGAGAAAGCCCAACATTCTTAAAGCTCTATTACATACCTCGTATACATGTGAATTGATTCTAAATTTGGAGTCGAACCGAATTCCAAGGTCTTTGATTGACGACTGTCTAGGAAGAGTTACATTCACAAGCATGTAATTAAAGGTTAGAAATTCTGTAGATCTTGAAAAGTCTCTGACTGTCATTTTTCAATACTAAGCGGAAGACGGTTAGTAGATGCTCATTCGAGCAAAGAATTAATAGATTTTGGATTTTTATCGCCTATTAATCTCTTGGATTTTTATCAACGTCTTGAATCTTCACATGGGACATCAACTGATTTGCTCTTGGGATTTAGAATATGAGCGACTACTCTACATTTATCATATTTAGGGATGATACCCGTCATATCTTGAAGGTAACAATCGAATGGGATAAGTTAAACTCTACTGAGCTAAGATAGTATTCGAAAGGGTGACTTTCCTGACGTTAGACGACGGTGGGATGGGGTGGAGGCTGAGGTTGGCCAACCCAAAAAGGGATCTTGTCTCATGGTGACACCAGTGAGCCAACATCTGCCTGAACTACGCAACCAATTACTGTTTTCCTTAATATGATCGAGAGGTTTGAAGCAGCTCCAACAATGAAAAGAGCGTAAAGATGAGAAAATATAGTCCAACATTAAAAGTACAAAGGCGTGATCGAGCGTCTCACTACTAGGACAAACAATGACCCAATCCCTTTATCATTATTCTTTGAAGTTTAGCCGTGACTATACAAATGCACAATGAATGCAGGTAAACGATAGGGCAGGGGGTCGCTGTTAGCGACGATATATCGTCGCGCTGTGAATTTGATCGTTATTCGCACTGAAGCGTGTATTTTCGGTATTTAACCTCAAAATTGGGTTTTAGTGTACATGACCATTGCATTCTATGACCATTTAACAAGCGTCTACATCCCGTTGCGGCACAGGCGGTCCCGCAAAATGTCCACGTGTAAATCTCGTAAACCCGACACGTTCACGTGAACGTATATGTCACGTGGTTAATGTTACATTTGCCACGTGCACGGTCCAAGTCATCTGACCGTGACAAATGACACGGCTACCGAATGACACAGGAATACCCTGCATTGACGAATATATAAATATTTCACCGCGGTGATTATTCCTATTTTATATTTTATTTTATTACATTTTTTTTTTTATAAAAAGTTGTTACGATCCCACTGTGCAACCGAGGCTCTAATTTGCCATTAGCCACGTGAAAAATAGTACTCCGATGCCCCATAAAAATTGCGAACACCCATTGTGCGTACTTTTCCAATTTTCGCACTTCATCAACGATGTTTAATATTAATTTTGCTTTTTTTTACGCATGTATATAATGCGGTTTAATTTTTTTTTCAGATTTAACGCAATACTTTCTTGAGTGACATTGAATCTTCGATCCGAATATCTACGTGGTATGTATAAATTTATTATAAAAAAAATAATGCAGATCGGGAAACGTAGAAATCATTTTTTGACTGTTTAATATTAATTTTATAAAAAAAAAAAATTATTGAATATTATGCGAAAGATTACATTATTTATTATGTAATCCATGAAAATATTTTACATATAAATAAATATCGACACAATATTTATCATACTTTAATAAATTTAGATTTATATTAAAATATCCTTAAATATATCAGAAACCATGGTATAAAAAAAACTGTGTTCGGGGATCAGACGATTGAAACTCACACCTAACAGCACATTTTTCGACCATATTCTTATACATGCTATTTTTTTTTATAATTTAACCCTTCGATCCCGATGTGGTTATAGAATCCACGGCATTAAGTTTAATAATAAAAAATATATTTTTAATGATTTTGGTGCATGTGTTTATTTTTGCCGAGCTATCAAAAATGACAAATGGCGTGGAGCGCTATTGGGGGGTGAATATTATTATATATTATATAATTATTATTATATCATGATCCATGCTAAAAATATTCTGAGATCTAAATGACATCATCGCCTTTCGAACATATATCGTCGATGTGACATTTGTTATAATTAAGTTGGCAACACTGAGCTACCGTTATTATGCTGTCAGTTTGAAGTCTGCGTTTGTTTGCACCCTAATCCACTAAAAGTATAATAACGCTAGTATTTCTTTCTAATTATCCACATTAAGGTATTTACTATAATATTAATATTTAAATTGAATTTAATCATACTAAACTAAACATCGCCCAACTAATTTTAAACCTAACCTAACTTCACCAATTCAAAACATAACCTAACCTAAACAACCCTTAACTTAACATATACATACCGTAGTTTGCTTTGATAAATTAATTTTTAACGACATCTACTGAAGTCCACTATAATAATTGATATATTTAAAAAAAAAATAAGTCTCATGTTTACTAAAAATATAAATCTTCTGATTCTACTATTATGATCATGATTTCGAATTAATTTTATGGACCAGACATCTGGAATATATTGAATTTATTCATCAGTGCCATCTTTAGTCATGAAACTCGTACTTTTCATGTTTATTTTTTATTCTTATATCCGAACCCTGACACTTCTCAACTTTATTTATTTCTTACATCATCCATGTTTATATATTTACTTATCTTGTGGTTTTCACACTATTCATGCATTGTTCACATAAATCTAGCGTCTGTCTCGGGGGCCGCTCAACGTAATGGAGAGACAAAATCCTTTTTTCCTGGAATTTTCCAGCGGGCCAATCGGAAGCTTTCATCTTAATAGACACGGAAAGTTACTTTCAACTAGAAATACTTTTCACATGATTTATTTCGGCAAGTTTCCTCCCCCTTTTATCTCGTCATTCTGTATTGCTGCAACAAACCGAGCTGAAACAATATCGAAATACTAGGTCATACCATCAGTAATGTCGTTATTCAGTGAGTACTTATGAAACACGTTCTAGCGAGTGTTTCAACAATTTCTATGATGCACTTGAAACGGACCTGCAATACTTTTTCTGATTTACTAGATTCCTGTCATCTATAACAAACCTTTTACAGCGTTTGAAGAATATTATAGTTCGGGTTCATGGGAACTATAACCCCGTATATGTTTCTAGAAGGATTGCGCTTCAGCTATGCGCTTCACTTCAGCATCAAAATGCGACACCACTCTAAAAAATATGAGCATGCTCTCATATCTTGAGATATATTAAGTGTGCCATGGATCAAGGCGATCGAAAGCCTTTTAAAATCTATATAGAGATGCTTCAAAGGGTATAGATTATTTTTAAGACTTCCCTGGAGCAGTGCGCTTTGTTAGTGCGCTCAATTAGACAACCCTTAATCTCCGGGTCGCTATCATCATCATCTTCATCATTTACCAGCCATGAAATACTCACTCATTGAGCGTTTGGTATGTGGTTTTTGTACAGAGGTTACCTTCTCTTGGTAATTGCTAGCATTGGACGTGTATCTTCTACCATTGTTGATATCAGATTTTACGCTCCTCATTGTGTCCAGGCAAGTAGGAAGAGGTTTGTCTCGCCATTCGACCTCATCTTCTCTAGAGATTTCGGTATGACGAGTCACAGCTAGCAATGGGAAGGACAGTTCCAAAAGAGTTCCTTAGTAAGGAGGAAGAGAATATATTTCCCAATATTGTGTCTCATTGCGTTCGCCTTTAAATTCCTCCGAATCCCAAGTTCCCACATAAAAAAATTGCTCATAGTATGACCTGATATATATTTTTAATATTATTTATCTTATTTCTGCTTGTTAGCGCTCGACATGACAAATCTCAGCAATCGTATGTTAGCTCTCGATGTATCATATGTCTTACAGATTCCTATAATGATTACCCGATACACTACCCTTCTCCGTTATTTATTAAACTAGGGGGTTAAATAAGTTTCGTCAATGGAGGGAGGGGAGGAGCACGATTAAGTCCTGTAATCAGTTGCTGCGAAAAGCGATCTTCAATCGTTTCGTTACTTAATGAAGAGCCCATTTTAAAGTTCGAAACCCGGGGAAAACCTCTTCCCCTTTCGCGAAATCGGCAACACGCCCCGCATATAAATTGCGATTAACATATTTTAATTATGGCGATGAGTTCGATGCGAATTTTCATCTCGGCGATAGATCAGAGTATACTATTACCATTGCCCAATCATCTCTAGTGCCAGTGCGACACTCGTCTATCCAATTATAATGTAATGCGACCAGACACGTTTCACATTTTCACACAGCATTCGTCATCGTTATCTGAAAGCCGGATTTTCCGTGTCGATTTATTTTCGTTTCATTCCGCAATAGATCATTCACATTTGTACCTAGATCCACAATCACAATGTATTGTGTAATCCATTGAATTTTTATCTATGAAGCACAATGACTCTCTGAGTATTTAATTAAGCCTATTTTTAACACTCGATCAATCAGATATATTTATATTAAGAATCGGGAGATTTTATCGTGGATAATAAATATATGCGTTAATTGTTTAATAATAATTTATTTAATTAATATAAATTACACTCTTGGCATTTTGGTGCCGTTGATGACGTATCTGGCGAGAACGAGGATTCCTTGCCATGTCTCTGTGACGACCTGCATGATTCTTGATGGCGGCAGATCGAATCCGGTGCTTCCTCCTCCTGGCAATTCTAATGTGTACGAGAGTTGTACTCCTCCGACGCCCATTGCCCAGTCGTCGCTGGCACCAGCTGCTGCGTAGTTCAATGCGTTAGCTGAGTTTCCTACTAAATATTTGACAGAGCCAGGGGCAGAAGCTCCGTCGATTGCGTTTGCGATTTCGACGCCCAAGTTGTGGAGTTCGACGGCGTTTGGTGGAAGAGATCCATCGTGTCCGTATGGGTAGAGGAAGTAGCTTCCGTAGCTGTGGACGGCCAAGTAGAACTTGACTCGCTCTTTGTTGTTCAAGATTTCGTCTCTCAAAGCCGATGTTTCAACTTCTGAGAAGGGAGTAGGTCCTGCGAAGATGTCCGAGCACGGCTGGTTGCTGGATCCGGATTCCATCCATTTGTAGTCGAAGTTTCTGTTGCCGTCAACTCCTGGGCATGTGGTGCTGGATACGGTGGTACGGGTCTTTCTCCATAAGCGGGTCTAATAAATAAATATTCTCATTAAAACATCACATTTAAATCGAAAATTATGAATACTTTATCTTTTATAAAAGATTACAAGTACGTTTGTGTGACTGTGTTCATAACCATCGGGATTCAACACAGGGAAGATGATCCAGTCGATGTTGTCGATGACGTCGCTCTCTGTCACGTCTTCAACCAATTTGGTGATCATGTAGAGGGCTGTAGCTGGAGCTGCCCATTCTCTGGCGTGGACACCAGCATCGACGACGATGATGGGTTTGTTGGGGTTTTCGAAGTTGTCCTTCGAGATCTTGATCACTTTCACGTCGCGTCCATTTGGCGTAACCGCCGCGGTCTCTACTTTCACCAAATTTGGGTACTCAACTGCCAAATCGTCCAAGTATTTGTTGATCTACAAAAAAAAATTGAGCGATCATCGTTAAGCACAATCGTGAGATTTTATCAGCGCCATTATTTTTTTTTAAACATACGACATGTAGCAATTACGTCTACTCGATAGATAACGGATCTAAAAAAAATGTACCTCTTCGTGTCTGTTGAAGGCGGTGAAGCTGATTCTTTCATTGCCCTTTGCCCTCCATGCGGTTTCTTTGACGGCAATTTCATGTGCGATCACACTATAATTTGAAATAAATTAATATCCAATCGATTCAAATATATATTTTTTTTAAATTACCTTTGTGGATCATTCATGAAGACTTGATGCTGGATTCCATTGATGTTCAACAGAGCTTCGAACAATGTGATGGATGTCTTTGGGACAAGAATCCTCGCGTGACGTCCTTCTACGTGTGCTTTCTGCCATACGTCCAATTCTGGGAAGTTTGCTTCCAAACCTCCGACAATCAAACGATGCTTCTTGGTCACTGGGAATACATCATACACCTTACTCCTATATAAATATGATTAAAAAAATAATAATAAATTGAAATTGTTACAAACAGCATGGTTGGAGAATATAAACTCACCCTTCCAAGGATTCGTTGGCCTGCACAAAGGCAATAGTCACCAAAAACAAAGCCACGAATAGCTTCATCTTGACAGTGATCTGATTCTAACACTCCATACTCTTTTATACCATTGGCTTCTTATCATGTTTTTAATACAATTGTGATTTTATCAACAACACAATCACTTTTTATGTATTAATCATTGTAACCATTATGTTTTTTAATAAAATCTCATACACCTGATTTGTAAATCCCTCATGCTATCCGTGATTAAACAGATTTGAAGACAATATACGATTTTATGAATAAAATATATAATTAATATATTATTTTTTATTTTTTCAGCTATTTCTAGAGGATCACATGATTTATTAATGAAATATCTTCATAACAAGCTGACAAGATGAGTTGTCTGAGGATACTCAAACTACTTTCATTCTGGCTACTGTTCGTGCTAATACCGTTGGCCTTCGCCAATGACTTCACATCGAAATGTCCGTCGGTGTGCAATTGCAAATGGCATTCCGGAAACAAGGCTGCAATCTGCGAAAACAGCAGCCTATCATCAATACCAGCGAACCTTAGCAACGACGTTCAAATATTAGATCTGAGCAACAACCCGCTGTACGAGATTGTCCACGAGGCGTTTCAAAGCGTCGGGCTGAGCAATTTGAAGAAATTGTTTATGAAAAATTGCAGCATCCAATCCATACACAAGAAGGGATTCAGCAATCTGAGAATTGTCATAGAATTAGACTTGTCCAAAAATCAAATCAAATCGCTGCACGCCGATACGTTCATCGACAATGAAAAACTACGGAGTCTATATTTAAATCACAACCATTTAGAAAAACTCGAGGACGGCCTATTTAGAAATCTGTCATTTTTGCAAAAAGTCGAAATAAGCAATAACCGTTTGTATATAATCGGAACAAAAACGTTTCAACATCTGCCGCTATTGCGAATTTTAACGCTCAATGGCAACAATTTGACTAATTTAAAGGTTGAAACGATCGACACTCTTCCTGATTTGTCTGGACTGGAGCTAAATGACAATCCGTGGAAATGCGATTGCTCTCTTCAATCATTCAGGAATTATATAATTGACCGTAAACTGTACGCCCATCCGACGTCGTGCTTTTCGCCGCCTCAACTAAAAAATCGTCAATGGAACGAACTGGAATCGAAGGATTTTGCATGCAAACCGAAAATATTAGAACCTATACAAGGGTCTATAACCCAAGCTATCGGAGATAATGTAACATTTTCATGTAAAGTTAAAGGAAATCCTTCCCCAGATGTCGATTGGGTGCATAACTCGCGTATAATCGACGGAGATCCACGCAGACACGGTGAACAAAGATTTGTCATCAAGCAGAGCGGCGCTGAGCTCACGAGATGGGTCAACTTGACTATAATAAATATAAAATTTAAAGATAACGGCGATTATACCTGCGTGGCTAAGAACCCCGGCGGCGTAGAAGAACGTATTATATCTCTGACAATTAGCCGAGCTGCCGGAATATCCGGTTCTGGTATAACGTCTAAAGACAATATAATACTCATCGTTATTATATCTGTTTGTGTAATTTTGTTATTATTGGTGATTGCAATATCGCTGTGTTGCTGTTATTGCAAACGTAAAAATCTTAAACGACACGCCAAATCCGATATGCACTCGACGAACGGTGAAGCACTAATAGGAGAAGGATCGGTAATACCAGAAATTGAGAAGAGTCTCATAACAACGGTCAATCCTGTAATTAAACCGCCTCGAAGGTACGACGTACCGGCATCGGTTGTAAGCAACGGCACCGAAATGTCCGAGTTAAACAAAACGTTATTGGATAACGATTCCGTTTTCGGTATGTACATTATTACGAGTCTATTTATATTATTTATATTCTCTATAATTATATTCATTCATTTATTTTTTAGCCCCTAACGAAGATGAACGCCGTTCGATGGATTTCAACGATCAACATCCTAAAAGTTCCCGAGATGCAATAAGTATCAGTACGTCTACGCACGGCGATCATAAAACTTATCCACCGGACTTACTTACGTTTCCGCCGAGAGGAGGACAGGCGTCTCCGGCTGCAAGCTCAGCGTCCACAGCTCCCGATAGTACCAGGCTACCGCAACAAGTACAACAAAGCCCCATACATTCGCCTATATATGGAACGAATCCGAATCATTTCAAAACAATATCGCATTCACGATCTCAGTCTCCGTTCACCTCACCCTGTGCTCCGGTAGCACCGAGAATAGGATATGTAACTATACCGAGAAAGCCACGCATACCCAGCTGGGGCAGCACGACGTCTTACATGACCATTGTGGCTCCTCCCGAATACGTTGAACCGGTTTACGATAATCTAGGCCTGAGAACGACAGCCGACGGCAGTTCCGTTCTCTCTTTGAATAAAGCCGGTCTGGAACAACAATTGTCGCCGATTATGCGAGGAAGACCGTTGCCATCGACACCGGGAAGCTATCAAGGACCATTGCCCGTTATGTACGCTCCGATTGAAGAACACGATCAAGCACCGTCGCCCGCACCCAGCACTCCGTACAGTGCGACGCTACCGAGAATAGGCAGCAGTTCTTCGCATTATCAAATTTCGCCGGACGGTGAACATAAACGGAAACTTTCCAGAGACACCTTGTTGAAAGATCAAATTTACGACTTACCCCGACGTTTGGAGGACGATCACAAACTGTCATTATCGAACGGAACGATATACGATACGCCGTCAGCAAACGACACTTTGGGTAGAAACGGAAAAATTCCCCCGCGTCCGCCACCAAAGCCCAAAAAGAAGAATTCGTCCAACACAAACGGGCCCCTCTTCGAGGACGAGGGCGAAGACGGTACGGAAGTCTGAGATTTGCTTAAATTAGTTATACGAACGTTAACCGTTCATTGATAATAGACAATTTTTAGCGTTTAAAAGTGGTGCTATCGTGCTTAGATAGTGTTTTGTGACATGGTGTAACGTGGACGTGGAAACGAGACATATACATGGTGCTCAGTTGTAACAATTGAAAAATATAAATAATAATGATGCCGATCTCAGTCAATCTATGTTAATCGTCTAAATTATATAAAAGAATTGTATTATTGTAATTTGCGGATAGATATGTGGGATGTGTAAATATGTAAACATTGTAATTTAACTTCTTTAATTCTAATCTGTTCAGTTTTAAAAAATTATGATTTATACAATGCCGTTAGTACAACCATCTCTCTATTCGCCGATGTGATACATTGCATTATATTAATGTAATTGATCCGATTCTCAATATTATCCGGATAACGATTCAACGCTTTTTTTTTCGATTATATTCTATTCTATAACTATGCATATACATATGTACAAATAACTTATGTTTAACGTTTTGTATATATTGTGTCTGCGGTATGTTATTATTATTTTTCAATGGATATTCATTTGAATGCATTAGAAACGGCTTACGAACTCGAATCTAACCTGTCGTGATTTTATAACTAGCACTGATTATATTACATATTTAGTTTTCGTCTTACGACAACATTATAGTTTTAATTTTGTTATATTTTATCCATGTTAGTTTTTAACGTAATCTTATTTTTTGTATCCTTATCAATCGCATTCTGTGCCAAAATTTAGCGTTATTAATATTTTGATTATTGTTAGATATTGTTTTGTATTTATACATATATCATGTTTAGATCAGGGAGGTATAACATCATCACAGTTACTCTAGCTTTTGTTCTCGAGTTGAAAACAATTATTTTTAAATGATTCAGTCGATCGATCGTGAGCTAATTATCGAACGATGTAAAAAAAAAATCAACTAATAATGTTTTTTATGAGACTGCTGTACATTCCGAATAATAATCGTCATCTCGAATTGGTGATTTATTGATTTTGATTTCAGTTTTGAAATAAAAAAAATAATAAAGATCTGATTTACGTCATGAAAGAAATTTGCATTTATTCATATACACTTGAAACGTGATAGAATTTCTAAATACTTTTTTTTTCCAAATTGTATAAATGTATTTTAATAATTTTTAAATAAAAATAAGACTGGTAAAATTACGTATAGCAAATATTTCATGCTTGTTGCTAGTGAATATTATTGTAGAGAAATCGCTTGAATAAAATCTAATTTACGAATGAATACAATATATACGTTAGTTTTTTATACCGCGATACACTTAAAATATATAAATAACTTGACAAAATTGTATACCGATAGTTAGATACTACCGAATAACTTGTCTCAATTGTGTACATAATAATCAATATTATATTATTTACTTGTAATTGTGTATATATTATATGAATAATCGATGGAAGCTTTTCATCTGTTCAGGACGGAGCTGTTCTGAATTATTTATTTTTTTATAAATAATAACGTGTATATAATACTAAGATACATACAGTTAGTTAATAATACATTTTATACAATCGTGTTTGATTTGCGCATCGTGTATCATTTTGATCAATGCAAATCGAGTTTTACTGTCGATTTTCGAAACCCTGATCCCCCTCGTCATGAATTCTTCGATGCGTAGATTCTTCCCGACGGATCACATTGATCGAAATGTTAAAATAATCGAATATGAAATGAATAATATCAAAATGCTTTGCATCCATATTTATTAATCACATATTATACGATTTACGCCATATTTATATAATTATTCTCATTTATATTGTAATTGTTTTATATTTATTGCATATTGTATTGTTTGCATTGGTAAATATTTTTTACATAATTTATTTATACGTGCGTATATATTTTTTTCTTTTTATTATAATCTCGAATTGAGATCTGTTTTCGTATTAAAAATCATTTTTTTCCGTTAACAACATTCCCTTTGCATGTATCGTTAATTTCGGGTTCTACGATTTAATAACAGGATTAGGAACGACTCCGATTGATTTTAATATCGGGGTTTGGGACCAAAGGAACAATAGATTTGTTTAACAGATCGGTAATAAATGACTTTGATTGGATCGGATGCTAATTTATTTCATATTACCATCCACGTTCTTGAAGTTTTACTAATTTATGATGTTTGATTTGTAAAAAATATATTTATAAAAACGTTATGTATATACATATATCGTTTTTCATATAACATTTTATGGTTAACTTATGTTTTGGAATATGTGTGTACATTTTCAAGTTCAATCCTATGTCGCCGATAAATTTTAATAAAAATGTGATTATTATTGAATTAGGATATTTATAATTGTAATGACAGGATAAAAATCATACAATAATATAATTAGTTTCGTTTTTCAATGTATGTAAGTTTTTTTATTATTTCTTTTTATTGATTATAGTAATGAATCGAGACGAACAATTGATTGGAATTTTTATTATATTACTATGTACATAGAAATAATAAAATCTTTATTATTATATTTTTGTTGTTGCATTTATTTCATTATAACCAAAACTTCTTTTGTACTGTAAAACAGTAAAACAGTCAACCAGTCCCTA
>JAGXCT010034669.1:0-41451 GCA_022495035.1 Philopotamus ludificatus
TAAATATTTTTCAGGGAGATTCGGGTGGTCCTCTCCAGATTTACAATTTGGATGTTTACTGCACGTACACTGTGGTCGGAGTCGTATCAACTGGAAAAGGCTGCGGAACCCCGGGACAACCAGCTCTCTACACCAGGGTCTCAGCATTTGTTCCATGGATTGAAAGCGTTGTTTGGCCTTGATCGGCCATAACATAAAAAAAATGATTTTATACATTATAATAAAAATATGGAATATTTCTATATATAATACATATCATTTCATAAATTGTATTTACTTTATTATACTCAGCCTCATTCTTTATCTTATTTATCTGGATATTTTGATCCATACATTCATATAATAAATAAACTATTCGTGATTTATAACTTGAATAAAATATTATTATAAAATAGAGTTATGATACTAATTGCTAAATAATAATATTACGCAAATCGGTGGCTTTTATTAGTAAATTATGATCATTTAACATTCACTCATGATAATGATATATTTATACGTTGGCAACACTGAACGCAATCATCAATGGTCGGGAAAAATTTGAAAATATGACAGAAGCGCGACAAATGTCACATGCTCATAACATGGATGTCTTTGAATCGAATATTGAAGCTGATCCGAATTACACTGCCGATCAAATGACATCACAAGAAACATTTCAACTACAGAAAAGTATTATATAAACTTGTTTAAATTGAGACTAATCTCTAAAAATGGGTTGAAAACATTTCAGACATTGTACAAGAAGATAATGATATTCAACCGGAAATTATTATATTGAATAACGATGCACAAAAATCGTCACATAATTCGAGCACCGCAGAAACTGACAATGACAATGTAAGAAATTAATTCAATATGCGTTAAATTTATAGTCATTGTCCGCCAAATGTCTTTTTATTTTAGATTATTATGTCAGCATTCTGGAGATGTGGAAAGTTTGCCGCCGCATACTTCAATACGAACACGTCCGAAGTATGTATATAACTTTCGACAACAATGTTCATGCTACATAAATTTAAAAATAAAAAAATTACAGCTCTTTATCTTAAACGAAATCAGCGATGTCATATCAGAATTTAACATGTTGAAAAAATTATATAGACAAGTTGAACCTATGCTGGTCGTAACTGACTCGCACTCACCAAAGTCGTTCGTTGATTGTCTTAAATCGCTCATTTCCGAGAAGCATTCAAACACATCGTCTAATTCAAACGTGAATAAAGTATCGTCCAGTCCGATTTTTTTACCAACAAAAGAATACAGTAAGACACGTGTTAATTAAATACTATTACTTTACGAATAATAATGCTAATTATATTTCCATAGATTTGGAATCGTGTAGACGTCGCATTAATTTATTGCAATTACCGAATGAGCCGCCGAATGCATCAGACCATGAACGCGAGATGTTTTTAAATTCAATTATAAACTTTCGTTATGTTCAGACGATCTACGCTGCCGGGGCATTATTGAAATATTTAGATAAAAATTGGTGTCGTCTCAACGTCGATAATTGTGTGACGCCGAGCATTCTCAGCGTTAACATTTTAACACTGTCAGTGTGGTGAACTCTATATTATGTCGTACCCGTCGAATAATAAAAAATAAATATTTTACAGCGACAAGATTGTAACGATGGACGATGAAAGTTATAAAGCTTTACAAATATTCAATAGGCTTCCGCATCCTAGTAATTTTAAGAAAGGAACGGCACAGAGTGGCAAAGAAGGATTGAGTTTGTTTGCCATCTTTAATAGATGCTGCTCGAAAGTCGGCGTTCAATGTCTCAAGTACGATTTGAACCATTTCAATTTAATTAAAATTTATATATAGTTAATAAAGATGTTTAATTGAAGATTAATGTTACAACATCCGACGAAAGATATTAAAGTTTTACAACGACGTTTGGATACAATTGCATTCTGCAATAAGCCGGGAAATGAAGAAATTGTTAAAAGTATATGCTCATCATTGAAATATATAAAAAACGTTAATGTGAGTATATATATATATAAAACTTAATAAAAATCATATTATATATATTTTTTAATCGTCAGGGAATTATGACTAGAATAAAAGCGTTACATGCCACTCCGTTAGAATGGAAATTATTTTTTAACGTAAGTCGCTAATATGAGCTCATTCCGTAAGTAATGTTGTTTTTTTATGTAGATATCGTCGGTATATCTCCCATCTGATCAGCGTTCTTCCAACGCTGTAATCGATTTCTATGCCATTTCTTAAGAAATCAACTGGATTATTAATCTTGCATTTGGAAACATTCAAAATACCTTCACCTTCACATTTTTACTTGCATTTGCTGCACTATTGCCTTTTTATACTCGTAAGCATAGCGTATAAAAATCTCATAAAGCAGATTTTATCTGAACGAAGCTGTCCTTCTCAGTAGTATCGATACATCCATAAAAATCGTTTGTTTATACGTGTTAGTAAATGTTTTAACAAGTTATATCTAAAAAAACGACATTACTTATGAAGTGACGTAATATTTTATTATATATTTCATTATTGTGATATCAATTTAATTTTCCTTCAGACGTTATATCACGCAGTAATGATCTGCGAAATATGCGAAAGCTATCGCGAATCATCTTCACTTATAAATGCATTGGGATCGAGAAACAACGACAACTTATTTCAAGTATATATTAGCGGTATCGGATAGTTTTTTCGTTTTGTCTGCAAAAATGACATTTTTTTAATAAAAAACCGATCCATTCTTGAATACTGTCCGAATAAAATTTAGTAGATTTAGATGATAAATATTCCCGAAAGCCTTTTTCACTCTTCTAAAGTACGATTTTTTCATCTAAAATGTGTTACATACAGTTAACTCCCCACTAACACTAAAATCGGGACCGTGTAAGTTGGGATAGTGTATTGGGGGTAAAGCCTGGCACGTGTCGAATACACAGACGCTAGCCAACGTTTGTCTGTATGCAACGCAAAGACGCCTCGCTGTGTGTGCAGTCAACTCCGTGTCAAATGAATAGTCGGCCTTGTATGATTCAATGCAACGGCGTGAATGCGACCGTTCAAGTTGGGGGTTGGCGGCGAATATTTCGACTCAGCGTGTAATTCGGGATAGTGTAATTGGGGGGTCCACTCTAGATCTAAATCATAAGTATCCAAAGTTTTTGCGCTTCATTTTCTTTTCCATAGACCCCCTGCTTATCTAATATTGTATTTTTTAAGCTTATTAACTTTAAATGTGTTTTCTAAAAGTGGTGCCGACTTTGCGAGGGAATTTTGTAGAGTGAAGAATTGTTAAAAATGTAAAACATGCATATTATTTTTATTCATATTGAAAAGTCACAAAATGTAAGCAAACATTTGGATTTGGAACGACTCAAACCAAAACCTAGAAAAATTCTTACATTTATTTATTTGACTACGATGGATGGATGGCATAACAAAAAACCCATAGCGCCATTCACCCATATAAAAAATCCATAAAGATTCCAAAGTTGCATGGGGTCTCACACACTTACAATCTCCGCCAGTGTCATAAAGAATTCCCATAATTCATCGATTTCCGCCAGAGGATTAATCTATCCGGATACTATCTTAGATCAGTCCCGGTTAACTTACATTATCAAACTGATATATGTCACCTACGAGCCATGACATTGATTAATTTTAATACTATTTCAGTTTATAATTATTTATTCACCGAAGGATAGATGGCATTAAATTAATTAATTACAACGCATATTACATACGGCTACATAAATATAATATTTAAATTTATACACATGTGGAGGTAATGAGTCTCTTCCACTAGCTTCCAATTCTTTATGACACTGATCAGTGTCAAAAGAATTTCCTGAATTCATAGTTTTCCTCGGAGGATTAACCTATCCGAGTATTAACTTAGGTCATTCACGGTAAACTTACATTATTATAATAAAATGTATGTTACCTACGAGCCATGGCATTGATTTTTTTACATTAAATGGATAATTAATACTGTTAATGGGAGGGATGAATCAGATGCTCCAATAGCAATTAACCAATATTGGGATTCAAATTAGTTAGATCTACCAATTTATTTTCTTCGTAGGAAGATTGGAAGCCGCGGTCAAACCGATTTTCACGAGGTATGACGATAGAAAAGCTATCAAAAACTTTCTTGCGATAGTCCATAATGCAGGATAAGTTGCAGAAATATCTCTCTGAAGCTTTCCTAAGTTTTGCATTTGTGCTTAATCCACCCTAAATGGGACCCCCATTTACATCCTTAGCCCCCTATCTTTGTTTCTTATTGACGTAGACCCCCTGCAAGTCGAAATCTATACCTGGGGGTCCATATAGACCACTTAGATAATGATAATCTGAAGGAACTACATGAAGAAAGTACTATATGGTGGGTGAAGAATAATTTTGTCTCCTTTATTTTATTTTCAGTCATCTTCTATATATACGGATTAGGACAGCATTATTGTGTTGCAATAATATTAAATGTCGGTTGAAAATTCCAATTCTCAAGTTGTCACAGTAATCGTTTTACCGTAAAGAATGACTTTGTAATACATTATACCTTTTGCATCCTACCATACATTCAAAAGTACTTTTTTTACGGTTCGGCCCGTCAAAGGGTTGGTTTTGCCACCTATCCCTTTAAAAAGCCATTGATATTTACGTCGTTTGGTTCGAATATAGTGCCGACTTTTCATCTCCGGTCCGTTAATGGTGTAAAAACCACCACTTTTAAATTGTTTAATCCACCTTAGACATTGCCGAATATTAAAGCATTCTCTAAATGTGTCTGCCGACACATTTAGAAAATGTTTTTAGATGCAGTTTTTGCATTATTTTTTCAACAGTATTCGTACAAAATGCAGTTTTGAATAAATTGTTTTTCTGACATACATAAGTGGCCTTCTAACCCTGAGCGGTCCTTCCTTTCCGCTCAGCCCGCAACCAAATCAACAAAACCACCGCCAAAACAACAACTACATCGCCCAAACCTCCAATCCCAACCCAAACCCATGGCTCAACCCCAATCCCGCCCTCCAACACCACCAACAACAACAACAACATCAATACTCCACCACATCTCCGTCACCAGCATCAAAATTCCAAGAACTAATGGGGGCCTTTGAAGTCGCCGCCCACATCCTCGCCGCTAAAACACCTCAAGACCAGCAATCCCTATTTTCCGACATCCCGCAAATGATCTCCAAAATTTTCACAAAACCCCGCCCCATCTGAGCTCAGATGACCACGCAAGCGGCCACCAGCGCGTCGCAGAATACCGCCCCCCTCCTCTTTCGACCACAGAAGAACAAGCCGAAACTTCGATGAGGAAGAAAACTGGCCCTGCCAGACACTTTCGCACCCCAAAAGACCAAGAAGAACCCTGAGGCGGGTCTTTGCCACCTGGAGGACACTACGAGATCTCCAGCAGAGACATGTTTGTCTCAATCATGATGCCAGGACTGTGACGGTCATCTTCCAGGTTATCTAGGCTCTTCAAATACGGGTCAGGTCGCCAGCCATGAGCCCGGGAGACGAGCTGTCAACACGCGGATTGTAACAATAATAATCAGACGAGGCTAGGGCTAATTTGTATTTAACTTACGGTCTGATTGGGTCCTACGAGCACCTCTTGTAGCACACACGTCACCGAATTGACCTGGATAGAGGCCTGGCTCTTCATAGCTCCGTAGAATCTAAGAAACCATGATTTTACCAACCGCCATCGCTGACACGACTAATACCGACATGCGACTTATACGCGACAAACTTATATATAATATTAAATAGCATAAAAATTGTTTCAAATGAAACATATCCGCCATTTATAATGCAAGGACACAACATAAACCAACAACAATGACAAAAAGCGTTCCGATACCAGCATTATTTACGATTATCGTATATTAAATCGTATAAAATCGACGATATATTCTTAGGTGGCTCATCATATGGATCGCATTATCGATTTTGAATTATCGAACGTTCAAGGAAAGTTTACGGTGAAATTAGGAATAGATCGAGAACTCGATAAAAGTAATCTTTATATATATATATTTTTTAATTATTATTTTCGATCGTTTTAAAACAAATATATATTTTATAGAAAAACAAACGATGATGGGATTGCATGGATTAATGTCGACGACGGCCAAATTCGAGCTAGAAAAATTACCGTCATTCATCGACGAATGCACGATGGTTTATCTGCCAAATTTAGGCTATTTATTAGGAGTCAAAGCTTGGAAAACTCCGTTGGACCAAGACGAAAAGGATCTTCCCAACTTGAGATTTATGGTAAAATGTTAATACATCACAATAATTCATCCGATAATTGTTTAACATCGATCTCAATAGTTTCAGAACGACGATTGTATTTATTACAAATCTTTGGGATGTGAAGGTATTCATCGTTAAAATAAATTTCGAAACCATTTAAATCATGCTCATTAACGTTTTATTTTTATTAGAATTGGACGATTTAATAGGCGATACCTATCCTGAAATATTAGCGCACGAAATGGGAATAATGATGAATCTAACGGAATTTATTCTGAAGCATCTTCATCCGCTCTCGACTATTGTTAAATTATGCGCAGAATTAGATTGGTAAATAAAATGATCGTTAAATTCATTTGATTATTGTTAAGCATGATTTTTTTCATTCTAGTGTCATCAGCTTAGCGAAGGTATGCAAAGACAACGATTATAGATGCCCCGTCCTAACGTTCGATAAGGTGATAGATATAAAAAACGGACGACATCCGTTGCAAGAGCTCTGCGTCGATTCTTACGTGCCAAACGATACAAAATCAATGGAATCCGAGAGCACGGTGACGGTATTGACGGGACCGAACTCTTGCGGAAAATCTGTATATCTTAAACAGATAGGGTTAATCGTCTACATGGCACATATAGGATGTTTTGTACCTGCCGAGTCGGCCACGATCGGACTAATCAATAGCATACATACGAGAATACAAACGACCGAGGATATATCGACGAGAATGTCGGCGTTTCTGATCGATATACGTCAAGTAAAATACCACAACTCGATTCTATCGTCAATCGTCTGATGAAATATATATTAATAATTTATTGCAGATATCTCGCGCTATACAAAATTTGACGAGCGCTTCACTAGTAATAATCGACGAATTCGGAAAAGGCACCACAGAGGTGGACGGGCTCGGATTATTCGCCGCCAGCATAAATAATTATCTTTTTCACGAGAGCAAATGTCCGCACGTCTTCGTATCGACTCATTTCCACGATATAAATCAATACTTAATTAAATCTCCACTTTTAAAATTGATGGTGAATCATAAATCGATTTTTAAATAAATTACGTTTGATTAAAAAAAAAAAATGCGTTATTTTCAGACGATGGAACATTTCATTCAGAATAAAAATTTGGTGTTTCTGTATAAATTGATCGACGGCAATACGGAGAGCAGTTTCGCGCTGCAAGTCGCACAAAACACCGGAATCGATCAAGAAATATGCGACCGAGCAAAATATATATTGGATCATCTGAAAGTAATATACGAATTTTAATCCATCATTTATTTTTTTTTATAATAAATGATTTTATCAATTTTAGGACGATAATCCGTCGACGGATCCGACGCTCATATCTCACGAAGTACAATCAGGTTTAATTCAATTAATAAAAGAGAATATAGACGAAATCGACGCCGATACGATTATAAATAAAATGCAAAAATATTTAGCATAACGTGTATTCGCGCGAATAAATAATATTGCAACGTCGTAAAAAAAAATGTAAAAAAAATATTTATATAGCTCAACTAATTATAAAATACAGTATATATTTAAATATTATAATAATATTATGTACTTAATTATTAATGGATTTAGATATGTTTCATTCGATCCATAAGCTCTTCGAGTGATAGTTCGGTGGCGGCTATTGCTCCGCCGGTGCTCGATTCTGGTGTACCGTCGTCAATGGGCAACGAATACGCAGTCTATGTTAAAAATATTAATATTAATCGATTGTTATGGAGAGGATATATGATTTATTCTTACCGTAATTCCTTCGGCTAATTTCAATGAAGATTCTTCAGCTCCGTCGTCGTTCGGCGTTTCGTCAATTAGAGATATTCCTACATAATTCCAAAGAGTTATTAACGTGAACGGAATTTAAATCATATTTTACCATTGAAATACCCCATTCGTTATCTTCGTGCACGGGTCCTTCGTCTTTTATCACTTCGACGATTTTCTCAACGGGTTTTGCTTTAAACTCTTCTTGACGTTTTATGCAATAGCTATCGTCACACGATGGATTGGGCTATAATTTTGTAATCAAATCATATTCAAATGTTTCTATATTATATACCTATACATATATTAATGCGTACCTTTAAAGCCATGGTCGGGAAAAAATCTGTCAGGGCACTATATCCTAAGTAATGAGTTACGTTTCCGAATTTCAGCAAATATTTCAATGTGTTTTGAACTAAAAGTGTAAAAAAAATAAGTATTACTCATCATCAATAAGCTCCTCCGCACTCTCCAAGCCTGGCAGAAAATTATCTATAGCTGTTTTTCTCAACCTTATTAGTGCTAAGCATCGCAAACGCTTAAAAAATCGCCAAATCCTCATCATCAGTATTTTATAATTAATATATTCTAAAAAAAATGATGACAGATTCAAATAAAAATGGCTAGTGTTGCCATCTTATTCCCAGAAATTCAGGGTTGCAATATTAAAAAAATATACAGTGTACTCTCGATTATCCGTGCATGGATTATCCGGTTTGCGGATTATCCGTGCCTGAAAATATTTTGATTGATTTTTTTCTATTATGATTATAAGACGCATTAATGAATCGCGATCTTGAATATGCGCGTTGTTTGAAAGAAATACGTATAGGGACACACAGAAACGTCGCCCTGCCATTAATTTCGATATTTATTACCCATATTTGTGAGCTCTAGGGACTTAAGTTTTGTTCTAAAAATCTAGCGTTCACGAAAATCTTCGGTCCCTTTCAAATATCTTTCGTAGTTTGTTTATTCAGTTGTTCTAGCAGTGAAGAAGTGCAAAAAACATTTCCACGCGAGAATCTAGGAGTAAAAAGTTTCAGCGCCTCGTAGAGCTGAATAGCGAGGTTCAAACAACGATACGGGGATTAGATCAGCTTACGATTCGGGGAGAAACGTCTCAGTTCAAATGCTGAAGCTGCTGACGAATTCTGTATCGAAATTCAAATATTTGCAAAGAAGAAAATTTGCAATCTGATCCAAATTTATAATGCAGATGAAACTGGCTTGTACTGGAAGTGCTTTCCAACAAAAGCATGCTTCGATGAAAAGTCGGCTTCTGGACGCCAAATCGTCTAAAGAAGAATATGCTGTTATGTGTTGTGGAAATGCATCGAACTCATAAATGAAACTTTGGTTATTGAAAAGCAAAAAAAAACCACGATCATTTAAGGGGAACTGAAATAGAAAATCTTCCCGTCGATTATTATGGTCGAAGGGGCATGGATGGACAGGGAAATTTTTCGAATTGGATTCAAGAAATGGGTTCCAAAAAAGGGCGGTTATTTTTGAAAAGCAAGGGGATTGCCACAGAAAGCAATTTTGTTATTAGATAATGCTCCTGCTCATCCGAATGAAAGCATATTGAAGACAGACGATGGACTTATGATTACAAAATGTTTGCCCCCTAATGTTACATCACTGATTCAACCCATGGACCAAGGTGTTATATCATCAATGAAACGTCTTTATCGTCAAAAACTTCTGAAAACTCTTGTCGAGGAAGATGATGAAATCTGATCATTTTTTGGAAAAAAATGGCGGTGATAGATGCTATACATGGGATAGCACAATCTTGGTCAAAAGTAAAACCAGTAACACTCGTTAGATCATGGAGAAAGATTCTTCCTGACATAGAAACAGATTTAATAGATTCGGAAGAGAATGAAGAAAATTTTGTATCTGAAATATTGGATTGTGTAAAATTTAAATTTTTTTTTTGAAGGCGTGGATATGGAAAACATAAGAGAATGGCTCAATCATGATTTAAATGATTCGAGCTTTGAACATGGGAGAATCTAATAAGTTTCTCTTACTCAAGAGGAAAATGACATTAATATAGCGAAGATACCATTGGTTCGTTAGTCATGAAAAGGCATTGAATTGTATTGAAACATTATTAGATTGAATTACGTAGAACAAAGGGGAACTGACTATAATAATGTAATAGCTTTAAGAATATTTCAGTAAAATAAAGCTCGATGAAAATCTCAAAACAAATAGAAAATAACAGATTTTTTTTTTAATCCGTGTGTTACATATAAAAGTATACTTTTATATTTTTTAAGTTCATTATATATGATAAAACAATATATTTTTACTTATTTGTTTACGTGTTTTTCTTGATAAATAATGAATATAAAATAATGTGTTAACAATTTGTGTTGTGTATACAGATGTTATATTCGAAAATAAAAATAAAAATTTGATGATTCGGATTATCCGTGTTTCTCGACTATCCGTGTTCATCGTCCCCAGCATTAACCCGGATAATCGAGAGTGCACTGTATATGCGATTTTTTTACCCTTTAACTTACACTTGGATTTTCCCAATTATTCAAGACCCGTTTTTATATTACCTTTTAATAAAAAAATATTTTATATCAAAATACATTAATTACTCACTAAAATGTATCAAAAAAAAGTTTTTTTTATTTTTTTAGCTATTTTCCTTGAATATAATGAAAAATATTGATGTAGATGAAGTAATTAATTAGAATAAAAAATATTATTGTCTTCACTTCAGTTTTTAGGGTATTATTGACACTATAAAAAACATGCCGCATTTAACCCTTTATAGGGCAAATTAATAATTTTGGATTTTTTTTTTATTTTTTATTATTATTGACAATACTTATTGTCAATAACAATAACCAAAAAACGTTCTCGACAACATATTACGTTACTAAGTTTGACATTTCTATGGGCGCTCATGGAAATATAGACCTTAAAGCGACTGGTTAATATATTAACCAGTTTCAGCCTTTGACCTATAAAGGGTTAAAGGATTAAACAAAAAAAATGTAAAAAAATATGATTGATTTGCACATCACCTAAGAAAACATTCAAATGTTGATAAACATTGAATGAACTGTATTTATTTTTAGTACTGTGAGTTCAAACCAAGAAAGTAATAAGAAATTTGAATTTTTTTATTGCGAAATTAGACAAAATTTAGTCGAAAAACGTTGACGGTGCCGTTTATTTATCAAATAGAGTAGAAAATATACACCAGCGGGGCATATACAGGTCTGCCCCAAACATGGCTTTGCGCTGCAAACGAAAAGCAACCTTCTGTATACGTTAATATGAAACTTTTCTCTTTACCTCCACTACCTAGCCAAACAAGACTCGTACGTGTTAAAGCTAGCGACCACGTAACCAAGGCCGATACAAGACTGCCCAAAAGGAGTAATGTGTGCGAGGCAGTGCCCCTGTCTCCCCTGAGATCAAGCCTGTCTATAGCTTTAGACTGTCTGCAATTCCTTCTATTTTTATTAGCTGTTTTCACATAGTCGGACATCTATTTCTAGTCTACATAATTTTATACGAACCTAGAAACCCAGCAACTATGCCCATAGTCGTCGGTAAGCTGGCTGCACATACACCGTCGCGTTTCAACGTCTTTTCATCAATATTTGACGCCACAATTAACGGAGGCGCACACTAAAACATAAATTAAAATATTAATCTACGTATAGCGTAAATATTAATGGATAAATAATAATGCACTTGCGCCAAAACATGCTGATTCTCCTGGCGATATAAATTGGATGTGGCCGGAGACTGCATTTTCAGACACTCCCGATTCGAACCACTTTTGATTCAATTCGTTGCAAGCCGTGTTTATTGCCATGCGTGCTTCAAAATTATCGACACAACTCAGCACCAGATCCACGGCACCCTTGTTCAGACTTCCAGTACTATAAAACGAGATTGTTTATAACGATGTATTCATAATAATTTAAAAATATCTCCTACTACCTGATTATTTTTATGAATTTTTCAAAATTTTCAACAGTCGTTATGTTATAATTGTACGATTCGATAACGACGTCAGGATTGATGTCCTGCAATGTGCTAGCGGCGGCGTCCACCTTGCTCATGCCGGATTGATGCGGTTGAAAAAACAATCTGTTCATATTCGCCAGCTCTACTTTATCGTAATCAAACAATATCAACTGAAATCATTACAATTTATTGAATATACTTATAATCTCGGTTAGCATATGTCACGAATGTACCTTTCCTATTCCGCATCTCGTCAACATTTCAGCGGTGACACTGCCCACCCCTCCAATACCCACTACGGCAACTGTATAATCTCTGATTTTTTCATAATTATCTACGATTCCCATACGTTTCAAAGCCATCAACCGACTGCAAATAATTTAAATGCAATCAAATATTCAACATAAATGAATAATTTAAAAATATTTATTGTATATTAACCTATACGGATTAGAATCGACTACTTCCGATGACAATTCAGTTATTTTTTCACGCACGGGACCTCTCCTCTCCCTCTCCCTGAGCAATTGATTCTCCAGATCTTTAATTTTCAACTTCAGTTGTTCTATTGTGGCCATTTTTAAATAGTTTTATGTTATTAATTCACAAATATGAGATGAAACGATCAAAACATATGTTCGAATGATCTGACACGACAGCAGCGTTTGACACATGCGCGTTTTATTATTTTTGGCCGTAACAGTATCAACTACGATCAAAACACCAACAGCTGAAAATTTATCTAGCAATCGATAAATTTAATTTGTTAAAATCTACATAAAATGTATTTATAAATATTATTTTCGGGCATTGAAAAAAATATTCGACATATATAAATTATCTTAAATGTCAAATAAATAATATATTTTTTTACATATTGAATACATAATTGTATTGTATAAGAATACTTAATATTTAATTAAACAGCTTAATTGTAATAAAATATATTTTAATATTAAGTATAATTTAAATGGAGATTCAGACATGTTTGAATTAAACTCTGAGCTTATAACAAGCAGTTGACATTCGTAATTTGATATACGTGAGTCATCGAAGGTCTAGCATTTCCACGCATGATATCAATATCGAACTAGCTAGAAAGCAATCTCCCATCTGCGTGAAATTATTTTAATTAAATACTTAAAATAATGAAATTCAATAAAATTAATAGAGAAATTGGATATTTTATATTATTCTTCAAAAAAGCATCACAAATTATGCTGAACATATCATATTTATTTAATGTAATATAAAAATGCATATGAGAGTAGGTTGCAATTAAATGATATATGTTTAATTTTTATTTTTTAACAATTTAAATAATTAATGTATTTATATTTTATTTTTTTTTATGAAAAAGTTTGAGTGTAACTTGCACCGAATGAAATGATATCCTATGAGAGTGGATAGAACCTTTACCTGGCTTCTTCATTAGTCTCTTGTACATTATCATAATGTAAACTGCCTTTCGTGATTATCATTTTTAACGTTGCATCACAACTGCATTGTGTCAAAATTCGAGATTACTAGTGTAAATGAATAAATATACGATACAATCTCGAAGAAAAATGGTTTAAAATTTCTCTCTGTCGATGGTCAAACACCTCTGAAAACACATATCGACATCAGTTATTTTCGGAGTATACATCTTTGCAAAATCTGCAACGACTTCTTGATTTTCTTAAAGCATTTCGCCGCTGCAAACAAGTGGGTGTATGCATAAATTTATCAGTGGTCTTAATTTTCAATAATAAATATTTTTATTCAAAGTCGTTCATAATAAATTTTGTTTTATTGCACTGGCAACACATTTTTATTCAAATTTTCCACTCTCATATATATTCTTATGTAATTGAATTAATCACTAATTAATTGACGAATCAAATTTGCAAAATGCAAAAACCTACCTCAGAGCAAACCCCCCTTTTGAGACCCCCCATCACTCCTACGTATGTATTCAACTCTGCAACTATACGTCAAAGAAGAAATAAAATAAGAAACATACAATGCTGCATCTGTACTACATTACTGTGAGTCCATATTTTATTTAAAATTACTATTAAACTATTATTGTATGAAATACGATATATGACTGGAAAGCATGCAAGGCTTCACTTTGTTACGCATGATCGAATTTCATGCGTTTTCCGCAATGCCAAACAATTTATTTTTGTTTGAACAGATTCACATTTTCATTAGCTTTAATTATATCGATATCCTATAATATGGAACACCCTGTGGATCTAAAGGAGAGCGTGCCTAATAATTTGAGCAGCATCAGTAACGATAGCTTGCAAATATTACTCACTCTATCATGGCCACGATCAGGTATGTTATTATTTGTTTTATTTGTAAAAAAAAAAACGTTGATTATATTCAAATGTATATTGCAGATACGACTTTAGTAGATTGGTCCAATGCCAGTGTAGATAAGGATTTGATGGAAGCAGCCGAAGCCGGTAGCAAAGCTTTAGAATTCCGCGATAAATATGAAGAGAGTGGAAATACGTTGTATCCAGGCTCTCCGGCTTTTAGGGCTCAGATGGCTCTAGGTGCTACGCCTCCTGCGATGATACTAGCCAGAGCAGGATACGCTATGGATTATGCTACAAGAAGCTTCTTGAAAAAGTAGGCATACAATAAAACTCGTCTATATATTTTGAGATTCAAGCATTTTTGAAGATCTCCTTAATGTATTACGTTATGTTTCAGTAACTCATTAAACGATAAACGCAATATAGGAAACGGTCCAGCAATCAACGCCTCATGGATACTACCCGTATGCAGAATCAACGTTAATAAGTCTTGTCCAATTACCAAATACCGATCTATTAATGGGAGCTGCAACAACAAACAACACCCTTCAGATTGGGGAGTGGCTTTTACGCCCTTCAGAAGAGTCATCCCGCCTGCTTACGCCGATGGTGCTCATTTCAACAGATGGTTTACGATGCTATAACGCGTTTTGACGTGTCTTATTGTTGCAGGCGTTTCTTCGCCAAGAGTGGCACACGATGGTCTCGGATTACCGTCTGCAAGGCAAGTGAGTTTGCAAGTTCACAGGCCGATTTATAGGGCAGATCCAGATTTCACGGTGGTGTTGGCTGTCTGGGGTCAGTTTTTGGATCACGACATCACGGCCACGGCGATCAGCAAAGGTTGGACATCCGGAATAAAGCGAATACTCATCCGGTTCTACTTTGTAAAACATTTTCAGGAGCAAACGGGTCTTCCATAGCCTGCTGCGGTCCATACACCACTCCGGGACGAGTGGCTCATCCCGAATGCTTTCCCGTTAAGCTATCCAAAGGCGATCCTAATTATGATAAATATAATGTGTCGTGCATGGAGTTCGTTAGGAGTGCACCGGCTCCTTCATGTTTTCTAGGTACGTCGATGATGATTGATGTTATTGATTCAGAATTTGATTAATCGATTGACGTCGCAGGGCCTAGAAATCAGTTAAATCAAGCCACCGCTTTTATCGATGGATCTACCGTATACGGACCGTATGAAGAGTTGGCATTGTCGCTCAGAAGCTTCGATCAAGGCCAGCTAAAGATGATGACGACGCCCGATGGTAGAGAGCTGCTTCCGGCATCGCATGATTCCAACGATGGATGCAACGAATCCAAGCTCAACAAACAGGGAAAGTACTGCTTCATATCAGGTATCCTATTTAAGCTTGAATCAAATGAAATGTCAAGAGTTTATTTAAAGAAATTTAATTTTAATGATTTGCAGGCGATTTGAGAGCCAATGAAAATCTGCATTTGACAACAATGCATCTTGTATGGGCGCGTCAACATAATAGAGTAGCTAAAAAACTGCATCGAATCAATCCGCATTGGAATGATGAACAATTATATCAGGAGAGCAGGAGGATACTGTCTGCACAAATGCAGCACATAACATATGCAGAATTCTTACCGGTTTTACTAAGTATGAATAATTTCCACGAAAAACCATGCGAATCCATGCAACATACGCCCGCGGCGGATTGATTTCACGCACCTAGAAAACTTTGAGGCATCAAAAGAATTAAATTTTGATTCTTCTGAAAAGTCCAAACGTTACTTATCATTTATCTTTCAATTCCGTTTTTCTTAGACCCGAGTTAAACGCTTTTTCATTATTTTCCAACTATTTTAATATTTTTACACCATTTATGTCTAAGACAAGAAAGCTAATTGAATGAATGGAAAATAATTCATAACGTACACCAGAGAAATTTAAAAAAATATATTATATAAAAAGGAATTACAATGCGTAGAATCAATTCGCCATCCATTTTAAGAAGCATCTAGGATCATATTTGTTTTTCGTCAGCTAATTAATTTCCAGTTTTAAAATATCATTAAAAACATCGATTATAATTAGCGCAATGACAGTACATTCAGTGATTAGTCTAATATTAGTGAACTAATCAATCAGGACCTCAGATTATGGATAAACTGGAGCTATTACCCAAAGCCAGAGGATACTACTTCGGCTACAATTCTACCATGGAGCCCAACATTGCGAACCACTTCGCAGCATCAGCATTCCGCTTTGCACACACCCTGTTGCCTGCAAGTATCAATGTCAATGGTCCATAAATCATATTCTCAGCATTTGAATAATCTAAACATTCATCGACAGACGCTGATGAAGGTGATCGACAGCCAATCGCATTCGCCGGAATATGTCCATCTCCATAAAATGCTATTCAATCCGTATTCTCTATACGCCGAAGGTGGACTCGACAGAGCTATGAGCGGAGCCATGCAGACAGACATGCAAAAAGTTGATCCATTTTTCACGCCTGAAGTAATGCAGATCCGTACTAAAATATATATATTTTTTATAAGTGCTGAATTATCATAATTCTAATTTAGCTGACGAGTCATCTGTTCGAGCGAGATGAACCGGCAGAGCCGTCGATACCGGGGATCAATCCCGGCTCCCCTTGCGGCTTAGATCTGGTCTCCTTGAATATTCAACGAGGACGAGACCACGGTCTTCCGTCGTATCCGGCTTGGCGAGAATACTGCGGATTCGAAAGGCCGAAATCGTTCGCTGATCTCAAAGACGTGATGGACTCGGACTCGCTGAACAGAATTTCAACGATATACAAGTATTCAAGCATCGAACAAAGCAATCGTTAACCATTTACCAAATGCATTAATCGCTTCCAGGACGATAGAAGACGTGGACCTGTATACTGCGTCATTGAGCGAAGTGCCGATGAAGGATAGCGTTCTCGGAGCCACAGTCACGTGTCTATTGCTGGACCAGTTTGTCAGATTGAAGCGCGGCGATAGATTCTGGTACGAAACGCACGAGAAACCTCAGGCTTTTACTGAACGTAAGTGTTCTGAATAATATTATAGTTTAAAAATAATCTAGTTAGCTTGACCGGCCTTGACAGTCTAGCGGTTAAGAGCAAAGACCGAAGACACATACAAACGTAAGACGTCGTTTGGAACACATGTTTCATAAAATAGAATCTTCTAGAATACATCGAGTTTCATATGCATTAGATAAGCTATCGAACGATCTAAAACTGATACCATACAATGGAAATGTGTAATTATGATCATATACCGTTGAGTGGGATTAATTCAATTGAAGTTGTGTTGTAAATATAGTAATATATTTACTTATGGGTCAGGGATTGGCAAACCATGGCTCGCGTGCTTTCTTTTTTAAGGCCCGTGACCTTAAAAAATGTTAATTCACGTTTAATTCTTCAAAATGTTAAACAACCGACCAAATCAGCTCGATGATGAATAGTTATTAGATTTTTGTCACAAACGGAAGAATGAAAAATCGTCTTCAACTATTGTTAGCGAGAAAAGTACAACCTGGAGAATCTTGTGATGGTTAGAAACACAGAGGGCACGGAGGGTGAGAGGAGAAAAAAAATAAAACAATAGTCGTAGCTCTTCTTGAGTTGGCACCCCATGTTTAAGGATCGTGACGATGTTTGTTCTGGATCTTCTTGATTTTAGCTCCCCAGGATCCTCTCCATTCCGCATCTCGCATTGCAGCTACTACGATGGAGCTCGTGACAGTTTTTATTTGCTAGCTCCAGCGGTTGAGTGCCATGCCCTTCCCCTGCGTTCTTGTACGTTTCCAAGCGCGACGAGCTTCTTCAGGCTATCGTTTCTTCTAGCAAGATGTCTCGAAATATCTAAGAATACTTTTGAGACATCTAGTAGAAAGTCGATCATCTTTACTAAATTAAATCAAAAAAGGTCATAGCTACAGATCTTTAGACGGTTGAATCAGAGAGAAATGGAGAAGAGTCGATGCGGTATCGATGATGAACAATCATTAAAATACGTATATATGTTGAAAGATATACAGCATAAGATCTCAATTGTCCATTTCTTGAAAGCCATTTGTAGAATACAGTCAGTTGAAATGTCCTTTCCGTTTGAATCCAGCTCTAAAAAATGACGTCTGAATTGTAGTTTTTGTTAAAAAATTATGTATTTGCTACAAAATTTGTGTGGGGATGTAAAATTTAATTCTTTCTTTAGTTTAAACAACACTTGAAGATTCTACTTCTTCATAAGAAGCGGGAACTTCTTGAAAGTTAACTCGTATTATGTAAGCGAGAAAAGTTAACTTCTAAAGCCGACGTTCTCCATTGTAGATTAATGCCTTATGACGATTCTTCATTGGTTCTTTTGAACTGTGGAATTCTCTTCATACAGATTGATAATATTTTGTATATTTAAGATATTCAGCAGTAATTTCTTCTGGATTTGGGAATGATGATGCAGTATTTAATCATGTAAAGGTTCTCCATCCCCTTAGTAGATCGTATAATCCGGATTCGCTCGTTTCGCGTGGAAAAGCGGCTAGAAAATTCTATTGTAATTTATTTCCGCGCGATTCTCACAGTTCTAGAAGACGTGCGTGTGTAAATGTTTTCATTTAGACTGACAGATTGCAATATATTTTTAGTTCATGTTTACTAGAACTCACTTGACTCGAATTGTAAAAATATCTTCGCTCAAAAATTATGTGCTTAAACTGCGCAACTTATCTCGTCGCTCTTAATTAGAAATAATGGCTAAAAAAAACCTGCACACCGCTCAAAATTCAGATCACACGTCTCTCGTCACGTGATTCGGCGATTAAATTTGCGATTCTGCAAAACGCGACTCGTTGACAATGAACGGCTCAAGGTATTTCGCAAAATATATATAAACTTGTAGGGCACAGCCGCCTAAAAATACTATCGGATATAATTAAATAGAGTTCTTCTAAAATAGCACCGCGCACGAAACAGCAGTTCTCATTCTGTAATATTACTTTCACTGGACCGCTCGTTGCTCAATACGCACGCTGCACCGAATGCCTGGCGTCTAATGCGTATCTCCATCATCAGACAAACAATGGCGGTTTGATACAATGGCGTTTGGGTCCTGTCAGGGTCAATTCGAGACAGTAACTAGGTCAAATTCGCCCAATTCACCGGCGGACAATAGGGCATGAGCAAATACAAAACGGGAATATGCAAATATTTGACATATTAGAACGACATTGGCTTCGATTAAAACTGTTCTGTTGAAAAAGCTGTTTATATAAAGCATTCGTTGACATAATTGTTCGCGTTCGACACAACACATCTCGTGAATTATAGCTATTTTATTCATTTATTAATGCAAATACAGTAGTACGTCTTTCATTAAAACAAAAACGATGAATACGGGAATATAAAATGGTATATTCCGTGATGATAGATCCGTTGACAGCACGAGATTCTCGATACCAAGCGAAGAACATTCTCAAGCTCGCTGAAACTGGACTCCTTGCTGGACTTTAACTTCATATATTTGATCTTTCGATTTATCTATTCACCTTACCTCACAAAAATGCACGTGCAGACCGGAAAATGCGTTGTAGTCCTTCGCAAGATAGAAAGCTACAGAATTTCATGGCAAATGTTCGACAAAAACTATGGAATCGGGATAGAATATGTAATGGAACCATAATTTTACGTCGATAGATCGAGAAGCAATGGAAGGACATTGTTCTTATGGGTGTTTTGCCAACACCCAAATCCCAACAGAGAAGTCAAATATCCACGTACTTCCAGGAATAATCCTGAAGGAATTACATCGCTTGATGTAAGAAGGACTGTAACTACCGATATTCAGTAGATCTACCAAACACAGAATACAAGACACCTTGTGTTTGTACTTAAAATCCTCTCCTAGAAGGCTCAAGTCAAAGGCCGCAGATACAGCTACTGAAAAACGATTTAGAAGGTGGAGGGAACACTCCAAGTGAGTGCAGTCCGGTGTGAAACCAGTAAAAACGATGTCATCAGCCTGATCAGGAATGGAAAACGCTCAACATACTTCGAAAAGGAGAAAAGGATGTGGAACTATACAAAGGATTATTGAGCGATTCCATGCCGATGGAGTCTATTGGGGACACCTAGTTTTTGATTTTTCTCGATGATAGCATTTGTTTATAAAACTCTAAACAGTAAATATTATAAATAATCATTGAGATAAAAAATCGGGCGCCGTGATTTTTTCGCTCGCATCCGGTACGATGTGCCAAGTGCGAGTGAAACATACTAGTGGCACGTTCCGCGAGAATTTGCCGAACGTCTTAATCAGCGGCGTGTCCGACATCGCCGAGTGTGCATGTCATTTAAGCGTCATATTAATTAGTAGAAAAATCCAAAATATTGACCAAATTATGAATATCCACCTAAAACGTTATATTATTTTATTTTTAAGGGCAATTTAGATATTTCGTAAATCTATAATACATTGCCGAGCGAAATTAAGGTCAATGCTCTTTGGTTGACAAGGAATTTTGTAAAAAGCAGCGATTTGGAGGAAACGCTATAGGAGGGCTGACTGTAATTATTTTTATTCTTAGAATAATCCATCGAGAATTCATCAATATCTTAACTTGAAATGCTTGGGGTATATTTTCTATTCTAAATAGACCCCTTCGTACGACGCGTTTGTTTTCAAGCCAAGGAGAAATCGCAGGCGAGCATTTTTGGCGAATTCGGAGGTTATGGCATCAAAACAGTATTTTTGACCAAAAAATCTTTCTACATTCCCCACTCTTTCCACAAGTAAATCAGGCATACAAAAATACATGAAACCTTTTCACAGCCGCCAATGAATTAAATGTCAAGATACGTCAGATACTAATATGCCAAACGTAAGAGTTGCACTTAAGCCGTCACATAAAATTCAAAATTCCGCATATTTTCTTGATCAAACCTTGTATATTTATATGTATATTCAAAAACGTGAAATCATTCCGCGGCCCACTCTTCTTGATTCGTCATTGGACGTTACAATAACACTCTTGACAGAGAAAACCGCATTGGCGAGAGATGATCCTCAAAATAACTGTGACCAATCAGAAAATCGTAAAAATCTTTGGGGATTCGGTGTCTTATGACCTGAAACAAATGTAATCTATTTATTTTTTTAAGGTCAACTCGACGAGATACGCAAGACGACGCTGGCCGGCGTCGTCTGTCGGAACGGCGACTCGCTGAAAGAAGCCCAGAAGTACGTCATGAGAAACGTGGCGCCGGACAATCCCCTCATCGACTGCAGAGATCATCCGGAGCCCGATCTACAGGAGTGGATCGAAGCCCCGATGGACAGGGTCGTCATCGCACTAGATAGCGGATCCACTATAGCGATAATAAAACCAAATGTATAATCTGATGCTGCATAACGTCTCATGTCAAAATACACATTGATTACATAAGTATTTTTGGCAAAGGACGTATTGCAATAATAAACACATGCCATTATATACTGTTCCTCGGCTTTATTTTATGTATATTAGATTAAATTTTAGTATCAAGGTTAAAATGCCAAGAAGACGTGCAACAAAAACCATTCTACAGGTTTTTATAGCAATCATTACAGTAAAAAGGTGCCAGTTTTGGTTCAGACGATCTAAATCGGGCAATAGAAATATAAAAGACACCCTCAAATCAGTACGATCCTCAAAACTAGCTTAAGACCTTTTTGGAATCAGATTCTAGGAGAAGCATTCAGGAATTATCGCAGAAACTGGAAGAGTTTCCAGAAGTTTTTAAGAGAAGAGATATGTTTTGTGACAATGTTTATAATGTTACAAAACAAGACATGAAAATCCACGTAATTCGACGGATATTGCTTATAATTTTTTATAGAAAACTGCTAATTTCTCGAGAATTCTCACAAAATATTTTACATATTTCATATTACATTGTGTAAAATCGGAAAAAATAAGCAAATATCATTCTCCACGACTGTAAAACCCCATCCTATAGAATAGGCACCCCCTAAAAAAATAGGGTTAGGTTTTTTAATTATATTTTGTAAATTGAACGAAATCTATTTTTAGTTTTGTTCACGCGTACGTGTTTATTTTACACGGCAATATATTACGTATTTACAACATATTATAAGAGAGCACTATAGGAGGGACTGTCCTGCAAGTAGCGCTATAGAGGGTTAACTGCAGTCCACAAATTAATCCTCAGCAATTTATCAAGAGCAATAATTTAAAGAAAAATGTATATAAATTGATAAGAAAACTGAAGAAAAACTTCTCGTACATTCTCTAAGATCCTCCACCATTCAAATCAAAAACCTAGAAAGATATTACATATTGACACATTACCTAACATGAAAAGTCATTAAGAAGTTATTTCGATGAAATAGAAAAGAGTCGCACGTGATATAGTAATAAATTAATCAAACTCTCGTGAATTCTCAAAATAAATGATTTTCAAGCACGATAATTTCGTTGATATCCATTTATATGTCTAGCTAGTGCCTCAGAGGGCCAAAATTAAATTCCAGATTTATTGTTTTTCTCGAGAATTCTCGAGAACGCATGAAATAAAATTCCCATTTCTAGGAGAAATTAAACTCGTATTAGAGTTTAACACTGCATATTTCGCCCATGCTCTAAATAAATGCATACATTTTTTAATAAACGGCTCGTGTGTTCGTTCGTAACCGACTCAATCTACCGGTTTGGTCCGAATTCGTAAGCGAAATGACGCAACGCTCGATGCTATTGGCGATTTTTTTTTGCAACATTTTTTTTCCGACGGCCGGTTCCAACAATAGCCGCGGAAAGGACAATGAAATCGTGTTTTGTTGACATGTCACGGTTCCGCTTTTATTGAGCAAAAAAAAAATGTATGAAATAATATGCGCTTGTGGGCAGCGGCATGGCCACGGGTTCAGAGCCATGCTCCATAAAGTCCTCCACCTTTTTAGTCTAGCGGTACTTCCTATTGGCCCACGCGAATTTAATTTCATACATCGCAAAAAAAATCTCGGCGAAATATTCAGCATCTGACCGATACCGAGAGGTGCGGAGGCCAGGGGACCAAAACCCGAACAATGCGCGACGCAATGACTCACGAACCATCTTTATGGAAGACCGTCTTTCGTCACGGTCTTTGCATTATTCCGCACGCGCTCCACTTTCACATTAAACTGTGTTAATATTCGACGCATTATTATAAAACGGCGGCGTTGCATAATTACTGAATAAGGTCATCGAAAATACTCCTTGGGCCAACGCGTCCAGGCCGCCGATACCGGGGCGTTTCGGTATCGATACTTAATATCATGGGTTTCGATTTTGCAATCCCTGGTTTGGCGAGCGCACGAAGAGGCATCGCGGCTACAACTCCAAAAATAGTAGCGCCGCGAGATGTCGCTATCTCTGTCCCACTCCAACAACTCGATTGAATGAAACAAATATGTAAATATAAAATCAGGGGCGGCCAATTCGCTCATATTTTAAGAAAAAAGTTGTAAACGCCCGACCTTGCGGATTGCGGCTCGATAAATCGCGAATATTTCGTTCGAATCCAATCAGAAATAACCCAAAGGACAATCGTCCGACTAATAAACATCTAAAACTGGATTCAAGTCCAAGGTCAACGTTCGATACACCGCTAGTGGACAGTAGAAAACCACCGAATTAACCCGTTGAAAATATTTGCAAACGTGCCAAAAAAAAAAACAGCCGAATCAATCCGGCATTCTCCGCAACGCATCGGAAAAATGCAAAGATTCGCGACGAAAAATCACTGAGGTCAACGTATATGAAACGATGATAAATGAACGCACACACCGACGACGACGTATCCCACAGCAGACTTCAACCTTGAGTCCACATTTGAACACACATTGATTCGAGAGACACATATGTGCAGTCGAAATATATAAAACGGTCCCCCGAGATTCAATTTTTACGCACGTTCAATCGATCGTGTACCGCAACTATTTCGTAAAGCAATAACAATGCCGTTTCGATATTTGCACGCGTGTAAAAGCAAACCAAAAAATCGATAATGTTAGTAGGTCGTCGACCCAATCATCTGATCGTTGTTATTATGTTACGAAATGTTACCGCACTCGCACAAGAAGATGTTTACAAAATAAAAAACATTGACATTTCAATAAAAATCATTTAATTGAAGGAAATTTGCATGTACAGCTATTTACATACGACTCCAGTATTATTTACAAATTATTTTCAAATAAATAAAAATCAATTTATTAATTAAATTTTTTTTTTATATAAATATTTTTAATATATGTCCACCGTCGACGCAATCTATAGAAAATAGTATCGACGCATACTTTCCATAACAAATATATATGTATTTTTATCAAGATAATGCTTTATGATGCTCGTCATAACACAATCGTATAATTTAAAATCACCAGGATTAAACAAACATAATTAATATCCGACGGATTGCATTGCCTACATCTATTGTTAAACATGTTAAGATGTAAGTTTTATCGTCGTTAGTATTTAAAAATGTAACGACCAGACGAATGATCGAACGCAAATTGCTTCGGAAGCGCTTAATAAAAAAAAAATATCGGCGAGCAAATAAAGTTTGACTAACATTACCTTTCCGTATGTCAGAGTCGCACGCACAAGAGCGAGTGAATCGACAATCATACCATTCACGCTAAAACACGTTAAATCTAATCATATATTTACAAGAGTTTTAAAAATTAAATCGCACAATTTTTAAACTATTACAAAACACGATCACAAAAAGCATTGTACTAAAACGTACAAAGTGGATAATATTTATTTAATCGCAGTTCACTGACGACGGCGACGGCGGCGACGCGACGCGCGTTACTTTAGCGTGTCGCTCAGAATTTCTTTTACACTGTCACTTAACGTGTCTGGGAATTTGATGTCGAACGAAACTAACAGGTCGCCCTTCTTCGACGTCTCCTTCGGATGCGGCAGCCCCAGGCCGGGGAACCTCTTCACCGTCGACGGCTTGATTATCTCGTTCTTCAGATACACGGACAGCTTCTCGTGCGTCATCGTCGGCACCTGCAGCGTCGTCCCGCACAGCGCCTGAAACCAAACGGAGAGACGGCATAAAAAATTAAGCGCATAACGAGTCCGCTCGACAAACTTCCTAATATGATAATTGCGAGCGTTTATTAAGACTGGAGTTAACGACATTGAACGCCGCCGCGGCGCATGAATAACATAACGTATCCCTATTTGGGCAAGTGCGACCATATGCCATCACCTGTCTGTCATGAACCTGCGCAAAAAAAAAACAAGGACGAGCGTCTGGCTTTGACCCATATGCGAACGCCTTAGCGTGAAAATATATATATTTAAATATGGGTCAAAATGAATAAGGCGTCGACCCAATTAAATCGACAGAATTCCGAAAAAAACGTGCAAAAACCACTTTTATATATTGATAATAATATTTTTTTACGATCTTTCCAACTAAATGAACGTAAAACGACGTAAATAGATCGAAAGTCACTACTCTTCATAATTAAACGGATACAATAGATACCTCGTTCATGTTTGACTAGTACAAAACAGTTAAAACTTCTAATGTGCGGGAATACTATGCCAGCTAGACATACAATAACCTGTAGTTAGACATACGACAACTTGTCGTTTGACATACGGTAACTTGTTGTTAGACCTACGACCACTTGTTGTTAGACCTACGACTTGTGATTGTTCCCGGTTTGTGCCGACGTTGCAACGTTCATTTCAATAAATGTTGTAAATAGCTCTAAATTATGGTTCTACATTATTTAGTTTATGAATTATTAACATTTTAAATAGTTTTTTGACTCTTAATTCGATAATAATTCAGTGTTTATCCATTTTTTTTTTTATTGAGTTTTATCGCTAATTGTTGCATGCATCTGCTGATGTCTCTCAGTGTTTGAGTTTTGTGTTTTTTTAATGAGTAAGTCAATCTATTTTTAGAAAATTTTTGTTGAAAAACTTGTGCCGAATTATGGACAGAAGTAATTAAATTTATTTGAACAAGTTTTAAAATACTTTATGTATCTTTGCTTATTACAAAAGGAAAAAATGTTCCAAATTATGGGAATAAAAATTAATACAAATGAAAACAAACACTCGGAGCTGAACGGAAAATCAAAAACCGGATAAACCGTTATTTTTTCCAGGAACCGAACCGATATATTGTTTTTTAATTGAACTGGAACGATGACGGAAATGAAAAAAATACTGATTCGAAGCCCTGACCACGGCAATGTTTACGAAATATAATTATTATTTTTTTCTACATATTAGATACAGCATTTCTGCTGTTCTGAATAAAAAAAACTATATATAACTACTAATTGTATGTAGTTTAGAAAGTAGTCTTTGACGGAATATCGGTTCTACTCTTTTTAGTTTAGAAACTATTAATATTTTAAATCAGTTTTTCATAATTACCTCTTTTAATGATATTTTGGCAATGTATCTTATGTCGCTTCCTTCTCTCTTGAACACTGAATGAGGCTTATCTCGTATGATGAAGACGATGTCGGCCGGTATTTTATTTCTGCCCTGGTCACCTTCCTTTTGGAATGTAATCTTGGTGCCGGCCTTCCATCCGGGTCTGATATGTATCGTCAACACTTTATCCTCTTTGCCCGACGTCCCGTCCGGATTGACAACCCTCCGCGATATCTTCATCTTCTTGACGCTGCCTTTGGCGATCTCTTCGAGCGACACGTACAAATCGTGCTCGATCGGCGGATCCTGCATCTTGTCCTTGCGATTCTGTAATCCGTGCACGTTGAACGAGTGGGACCTGAACGCGCCGCCGGGTCGAGCGCCCAGCCCCATCGACGCAAACGGATCCGAATCCACGTCCATATCGTCGTCGAAATCTCCGAATATTCTGTCAGGATTGCCACCGTTGATATTGAAAAAGCCCTGGAACGGACTACTGCTGCCGAAGAACTGAGCGAACGTCGCTCGCGGATCCCCATGGAACGTGTACGTGAATCCTTGGCCGCCTCCAGTTTCAGTGTTGCCGCCGAACCCGCCTTTCAACCCCTCCTCGCCCTGCGTATCGTAAATCTCTCGCTTCTTCTTATTCGATAATATTTCGTACGCTTCGGCCACTTCTTTGAATCTCTCCTCGGCGCCCGGCGATTTGTTCTTATCCGGATGATATTTGAGTGCTAGTTTTCTGTACGCCTTCTTGATGTCGTCGTCCGATGCATTCTTCGAGATGCCCAATATCTGATAATAGTCTTTCCCCATTGTTTAGCTATAGAAAAAAAATAATATCACACACTTTTATCGTAATTCATGCATCAATACAAACAAATAAAATAGGGACGTATACGGAAGGATTATGCGGAAGACTTTCGATTCAAACAAACTCGCAGACGGTACTTGAACGCAATCAAAATCAACACTGAAAATTATTACCGAATCCCGTCTAGTGCAAAGTATTTTGTACGATTTATCGAGTTGAATTTATTTAATCGGCCGTCGGAATCAATTCGTATGTCACGAATGAATGTGTCAAGACTCTAATGTCGTCAAAACACAGCAATTGATTTCGCACACGAGAGGATCATCAATAAATTAAGTTCGCAATTGAACGAAACGTAATACGTCATAAAACTTTTCGGAGAGGTCGAGGTGGAGGGGCGCGCGAGACTCCGCCCTGCGGACACCGCGGAAGACCGCGACGCATGGACGAATGGGGGCCCGGAGCGCGGGCGGAGCGTAAAATACTTTTGGTTGAACACAACTTTCGTGAAAGTATTTTCTGGTGGAATCTAAGTGGACGGAAGGTCAAGATATGATACGCACTCACCTGTGTCGGGCCGCCCGAGCGACAGGAGCAGTTGCACGTACACACACACGACCTGCCGACACGAGAGCGCGCGAACGACTGGGCGCGAGCGCGCTCGGTTCCCTATATACACTCAAGTTTCTCGAACATTCTCGATCTTGCTTGCGTCGAGTCGCGGTGTGGCCATCACCAAAAGTATTCGTGTACACAATGTGACATTTCACCGCGAGTGTGACAACACCGAACTGTCAATTTTAATTCTAAGGCGCGTTTTTTAATATTCTTCCATCTATAAAAAAATATAATATAACAGTTAATTATGTTTTCATGGCCAATGTTGATCATAAATATTAACAACTAAACAGCGTAATGTTAGAAGTACCAAAAATCATATTTAATTAGAAAATTTACAATTTCAAAAATAGATTGGGATCACAGATAATATAAAGGGTACAATACAGTAAAAATATTATGAATAAAATAATAATCAATATATTACTATATTCTTTTTTCGAGAGTTTCGCAAGCACTGCTGGAGACAGAAATCAAGTATAATATAATACATAATTAACTATTCAATAAGTATCTAATATATACAAATCGCTCTGATCAACAGTACAAGAATATTTAAAAAAAAATAAAAAGGGCTAGAAATAATTTGTATGTTTACCACGTGCAGTGAAGGATTCCCCCTTTGACGCAGGGGGTATGTAAGAGGAAGAGACTCATTATCTCTGCATGTTTTATAAAAATATTAATTTAAGTGGTTTGGCGCGTTGGAATTAATTAATTTAATGCCATCTATCCTGCGTTGAATAAATAATTATAAAACAAATAATATAATAACCCCGTGGGTAGCTCATCCCTGCTATAGACGAAGACGTCTCTGGCACGATAAACGAAAATCCATCAATTGATTTTATGTCCCACGCATAATCAAAAAATGACCACAACAGACATCTGTCTCTTTTAAAAAAGACAATTCTCTGTCTAATATCAATTTTTTTCGAGTGCTAAATCCGCCACTGGAGACATGTAATCTGGAGGACAACCATCGCAATCCTGGCTTCAGGGTTGAATTGAACACGCCTCTGGTGGTCCTTGCGAGGTGGACAGAAGTAGCATAGGACTGGGGGATATCGCGTAGTGTACAGTCGAACCTGTTTTTGTGCGTTCTTTATTTGTGAAATTTTACGACCCCTATTCACCGCATAAAAATATATTTTAAATGCGTTGCGACCACCTCCTTTCCGTTCAAGTTCGGAAAGTTTCGGAATATTTTTTAAATGGGTTTTTTCAATAAAACAGTCATTATTCACCGCACAAAAACACACACAGACTAAACTTCAGGTGGCAAAGACTCGCATTGGGTTAGAGGGCTATTTAAACAATAAATAAATATAATAATGCAAATCTTCCTTAAAAAAACATCGAGTGGTTCGAATAAATGTCCATGATATAGTTCACTGACGCTGACCCTTTTTTAAAACAAATTATTACGGGCGACGAGTAATGTTTACTTAAATAGAAATATTAACTGTTCTAACAAAAAAAAAATGTTTGTAGTGTTTGGTGATCAATACTTTAACTAAAAACAAACAATTTAATATCAGAATTGAAATGTTGTTTATTCTCCAGAGAAGTTATATACAAATATTTATTCATAATAAAACTATTGCTATTCAATTTTGTTTTCCTATATATTCATAGTCGAGTGTTGCCGCAGGTCGGAGTCGGATGTGGCAGCGATCGAGGTTCGGTCAATCATGGTTTCGTAGATCCTGAGGGATTGCGAGATTCCCGAGCCGCTATCCGGGTTGGTCCAGTATCATGGATGCTACGGGAGATGTCCGCAGCACCCGACCTACGTAAAAAAAATGACGAATCAGCCCTACACACATCCGAATGTTGTTACAACCCCCGAGACAACTCAACTACTACTGTTATATGAATAACAGTCGATAAAAAAGTATGTCCGAACACCAATGTATTGTTGTTTGTGGTAACAGTGAAAAATGATAACAGCTGAATATGTTTTTGTTTTGCGTCTACATTTTTTTTACACACGATGAATAATAAGAAGCGAGTTTCAAAAATACAATACAATAGTATTTTTTATTTAAAAATAATTTAATTTATCGCTGGTTTATTCAATAAGGGTTAAATATAATTATTAATATATTTTCATAATCTTCTTATTGGTTTGAATTCGTATACGCCTTAATAAAGTGCTCTTTCTCTGGTGCTAGTTTTAAACAAATTCAATTTAAAAATAAGATGCATTTCTTTTGCTCACTGGCAGATTTGTGATTAGAGGCAGGGCAGAAAGGCTCGGTCGATAGGCTCACCGCAGTAGCAGTGTGGTCGTGCAGTTGGCAGCAGTTGCGGCCCCAGCGAGTGACAGCTGTGCTGCCATGCGCCTCAGTCCCCTTACTCCCCCGCAGTGACACTTCGGCATCCGCTGCTGGCCTGCAGCTGAACTCATTACCAGCTTGTATTTCATTTTTTATCAATAATTGTTAATTTTTTTATACATTTAATTTCGATTATCACATCACGGGGGCACTTGTGGCTCTCATTCGATCCATACATGTACTATATCGAATATATTATGATAATATATAAATAAAACAATTATTATTTTATTTATTTTCAGAAATAGATTCCACGATGGCCTGCATAAATGATCCTCCGACTCCCCCTATAGAACAATTCGGAAGATCTTCTCCGCCGCCGTCGTGCGCCATCTGCCTCGGAAGCTACAAGAAGAAATCGTTCACAGAGAACTGTCTGCATCAATTTTGCTTCAACTGCCTCTTGAAATGGAGCAAAGTAAGTGTTACAAACAAGCTAATCAATCGGGTAGAGTTTATCCACGTAAATTTAAAAAAACATTTTTTGATTATAATATCAATTCCGAGTAATCTCAAAGTTGTTGATTTCAAATACGACTATTATCTATTGCATAATTTCGTCTTCCAACTAATTTATATTAAATAATATTTATCTGTTTTTATTGTTAAAAAGAGATACTATCTCGTATATCGTAAGAAAAATTGTAATTTATCTTGAGCCGTACAATATTTTAGACGATCACGATGTAATCAAAGTACGTATTCCATCTAATAAAGTCCCTGTTCGGAAGTTTTTACAACTTCACAATGGTTTAGCTTCTATATTTTAGTAAGATGATAAAAAATCACAAAAGGACTTTGTTTTGTCAAAATTGAGGAGTTAAAAAAAAAATCGCCGAATGAGTTATATCCCATACCGAAAACTAAGCTTCCAAAGTAAATCAGATCGGAAGAAAGTGTTGGATAATGTATGATGTATCTGATGTGAATCACTTTGAAGGGAGCAATGTAAACATTGATGAATAAAAAAAAGGAAAATTCCACGTATTTGTTTATCAAACCTTGTATAATGCTTTAGTGATCTATCTTATCGTCATATGCACATATTATCATTGATTTATTCATTATCGTATTATTTACTATTATGTGGCTTAGATTATTCATATTTAATTGCATTTGTGTTAAATACGATTAAATATGTAATTAAAATTACAATATTTATGTTGCGAATTAACTAGTGTATTGGTACGAAATTTGTTGTCGTTTTTGATAAATAATAGCCGTTGATATTTCAATAAGAAAAAATGTCAGTTAAAACTGTTCCCCCGTCTATTGACTTATTTACACTTTACTTAACGCCTACGCCAATATGGCGTTCTCAGATACTCGGATCAACTTTGCTTGTCAAAAAAATCAAGATCATATATATCATTAAATCAGCGCTAATATTTTGCTAGGACAAACGATGAAGCGCCGGCAGAAATATGCATTTAACAATAAAACTGGTGATTAAAATCTCTCAAAGTATAATTATTTTATTACTAGGATCCTCTTTCGAAATTTTCTTGTCCGTGATGAAAAATACACCTCCAATACTGTTCTGACTTCGTCTACGAAGAATACTTTTCGTCACAAAGCCAAAGATGCCAAAATACATGCCCATATGCCAAGGACAAACCCTGGAACCCCTGAGAGTCAAAGAGTACACCCTTAAAGCCGTCCAGGAATTCACATATACATATACAAGAACCGTGCTGGCAAACCGATGTTTTTTAGGCCAGAATCCGGTGGGCCGGTCACGTGTCAAGGTTTCGGGACAGTCAGCCGCCGAAATGGCTTATGGTTAACAGGCCTTCTTGTCCCCGGAGGAAGGGAGACCAAGACCATGGTGGTTGGACTGTGTACATAGAGATACTGCACCATTAAAACATACCGGAATATGGAGCAACGTAGCGGCAGACCGAATAAAATGGAGAAGGGTGTTCGATGAGGCCAGGGCTCTACAATAGGGCTGTTACGCCTATAATGATGATAATGAAATATAAACTTCTTAACAATGTCCTCTTTTTTTTGGGTTGTACGGTAAGTCATTGAAATCTACTCGGGTAAATTATTCAAAGAAATGTTAGATATTTTTCCCTAAACTAAAATAAATGGTGTTAAACAAAAAAAATCTTTTAACGTTTTAGCCCGATATCGTAGTGCAGAATCGTCCTGGACAATGCAGTCGGTTATATAAGATAGGGGGTGTTCTATGGATGGAACAAGGTTCTCATTAATGATTCTTTTATAACTTCTGCATGGACGGTTCCATCGACGAACACTAAATCTCCAACTCCTAGTAAGAAAAGCATCTGCAAAAGCCTTATGCATTTTTCGTTAATCCTTCAATGATTCTTTTATAACTTCTGCATGGACGGTTCCATCGACGAACACTAAATCTCCAACTCTCTAGTAAGAAAAGCATATGCAAAAGCCTTATGCATTTTTTGTTAATCTTTCAATGATTCTTTTATAACTTGTCTAGAGTTGTCTTGTATAGAGTTGTCCTTATGGGCGCCACCTCACTACCATCGAACCCGTTCACGTGTGCTTTTTCTTCCTTCAGCAGGACAGGCTCACTCTAAGAACTCTCCGCAGCTAGAGCTATTACTTTGTTTCCAACTGGTCACTAATATGTGATATATCTGATGTCAAATATAGCTGCTTTGTTGATATCCTATATGAAATATTATAATTCTTTTTCTTCAATTTCTATTGTAATATAGGTTTGTAATATATATTTTCGTTATGTAATATATAATATTTGTTATGTAATATATATTTTCTCATGTATTATTATGTGTTATGCGTGATTGGCGAACTGGGCCATTCTGTAATGCCAATCACGCATTGTCTTTAAATAAAATAAATAAAAAAAATAAATAAATAAATAAAAAACTTCTGCATTGACGGTTCCATCGACGAACACTAATCTCCAACTCTCTAGTAAGAAAAGCATCTGCAAAAGCCTTATGCATTTTTTGTTAATCTTTCAATGATTCTTTTATAACTTCTGCATTGACGGTTCCATCGACGAACACTAAATCTCCAACTCGCTAGTAAGAAAAGCATCTGCAAAAGCCTTATGCATTTTTCGTTAATCCTTCAATGATTCTTTTATAACTTCTGCATGGACGGTTCCATCGACGAACACTAAATCTCCAACTCTCTAGTAAGAAAAGCATCTGCAAAAGCCTTATGCATTTTTTGTTAATCTTTCAATGATTCTTTTATAACTTCTGCATTGACGGTTCCATCGACGAACACTAAATCTCCAACTCGTTTGTAGGAAAAGCATCTTCAAAAGTCTTATGCATTTTTCGTTAATCTTTCAATGATTCTTTTATAACTTCTGCAGCCTTCCATATGGAGAGATTGTGCAAAGCACACGGGTGCCGAGGGAAGAGAAAAATTTAAAAAAATATAAAATATTAATTTGAATAAACCAGAGGTTCCCAATCTTTTTCGGTTTACGGCTCCCTTAAAACATCAGATTTTTCCGCCGGCTCCCTTAATACATCAGATTTTTTTCAAAATTTTTGACCTTGAGAAAAGCGAACGCAAAAAAATTTTGAGAATAGGGAGTTCCAACAAATTTGCCGAATTGTTTAATTAAATATTTCGCGGCGCCTGCGGCTCACACTTTGGGAATCCCTGGAATAAACTATATTTTTTTTAAATCAACCTTTAAATAATATTTACCAATGTGGCGCTGGGCATTGTTCATGTGTTCAAGCACACAGGATGTATAATGGTCATGTGACAGACCTTTTTTCTACCTGAAAGGCTATTGAAACGTGATCTGCTTTGCCCCATAAATTTCATTTCAAATTTGTTACAAAATACAGATGTGATCATTTGTTTCTCACAAAACAAAATGGATGCAAGATAAATGCTAGTACAAATTTGTCATGCCGTTGCCCTTCTCGATTGATACTGACTTGCTTATTATTCGATCCCCTGTATTCTAAATTAGAATTCTTCGGGGTTTCCGTTGCGTTTTTAGTTTTATTGAACTCTTAAAGCAAAATATGTTGAATATTACCCGAAGCGAGTGTTTTATTAGTCATTTATTTAATAGAAAGTGTTTTATTAACTAAAATAAAAATAGACGATGATTAATTAATATTGTTTGTTTTCAGATTAAAGCAGAGTGTCCACTTTGTAAGCAGCCCTTTAAAAATATCATTCACAATGTACGCTCAAACGACTCGTACGACAAATACAGTATTAGACAAGAGACGAGAAACGATCTCTTCGAAGCCTCCGATCTGGAAGCCTATTATGCGCATCGTTTTCAATACAGGTATACTTATTTCACAGATATTGAAATTATCCGCAAGATCCAAGTTGTATTAATGATGATTATAGACTTTCTAATGGAAAAATTTTTCGACATGTGTTTCATGTTGGCATGGTTTTTGGCCAAAGTTTCTTTCCGTGTGTTATGTTTCATGTTTTTTACATGTATAAAATTACTTAAAAAATTAACAAATTAAAATATTGTACTGTCAGCCCTCCTATAACGTTTCTTCTCAATCACTATTTTCTACAAAATGTCTTGTCAAACAAGGAGCATTGACCTTTATTTCGCTGGGCAATATATTTATGAAATATGTAATTTGACCTTGAAAATATTACCATTTTGTAGAAAGAAGCAATTTAGAGGTTTTAGGATGGCTGACTATTACAAATGGATTGCGCGAATTTAATTTTGATTAGACGCCAGGCACGAGGTGAAGAAGAAATTGAAAAATCTTCCTCATTTAAATTAGTAGGCATTTGTTTAACCCCTTGGCAGCCAAGAGCCGATTTAATCGTCATTTGTTGTTAACCCAGTATTGTCCGATACTACGGCTCTGCATCGTAACATATAAAAATATGCAATGCATTTTGAACGGTCTGTGTTGCGAATTGATAAGTTTACAGCATATTGCTTCAGGGGTATATAAGATTTTTCTTAAATAAATTGGGGCCAGGAAAATTTATTAACGTAATTATGTCAAAAAATGTTTGAACGATATTATTTTCGATAAAATATTCATTTGTTATTTTTATTATAAAAACATTATTATTATGTGGCCCCCGACCCGAAACGAGTCCCTGCCACCTGAAGGGCATTCGCCATCTCTGCCGGTCCTGGGCCTCCTCCATCCATCGCCCAAGCCCCAACAGAGACGCGTCCGGCCTCAACCCTGTCCCTCCATCGAAGTCTTGGCCTCCCAACGGGGCGGATTCCCCTAGGCCTGGAGTTCACGATAGTATGGAGTATCCTATGATATATCCATAAAAACATGAACGTACAAATTTAAAAATAAACCCAACATAATAATTTATTCCAAAAAATATAATCTTCAACAAAAATAAAAACGAGATCGACCAAAAAAATCTTTTTTTAATCTGTATAGAATTGTAAATGCACAGATAGGCACTCAAAATGAACACCCTTTACACATATACAGTGGCGGATTTAGCACCTAAGAGGCCCCAGCCCCAATTCAATTTTGAGGCCCCCCCCCTTTAAATATTTTCACTATCCCTACACCCTAAAATGTGCATTTTTTAGTTAGCCAACAGCTTTCAGGCTTCCATAAAATTAATGATGGGCCACGGTTTATCAAATTTTAATTATATTTAAAAAAATCAGGTGCTCCCTCAGGGCCTATGACCGCTGAAGAACTGTATTGGGAGGGGCCCCGATGGTTTGTTTTGTCCTATGCGCCAGAATCCATGGATTATAGTCATACATATGATTCGAAATATGACCGTAAGGGTAGCTACCGGAAAAACATGTCCTAGTTGACGTTACTCATTTTTCAATTAAATTTAGGGAATACAGTTAAATTATTATTTATTTTTGTTTTGAAAAAAAAATCGTTTTGAAAGCTGAACTTTAAGGCCTCAAGGATAACGGAGGCGCACCGTCACTGCACATATAGTACGTGAACGATCTCTAAGTCCACCAAGACTACAAAACAGACTTTCTTTCTATTCGGCCTGGTAATTTTCGTATAGCAATAGTCGATTCACACCTTTCATTATCCGAATTAGACTCGTTATTTCTCAGTATCATCTAGTTATTTTCATTAAAAACCCGGGAAAACGTAGATCCGGGGTTAGAAACTGTGTACTAAAATTTAAATTGAATTGTAAAAATTGAATGCAAATAATGGGAAACGTGAATTCTGGGCAAGTAAAAACGGGGTTTCGTTGTATTTATATCTGGTTAAAGAAAATCGGCAGTTTTTTCAACGGTTTGCTTGTATCGGAGAGAGTATGTTCTTAGCCAATGAGACGTAAATAGCTCAATCGGGATCTCCTCATGATCAACATTCCAGGTCATATTTGTGCGTCAAAATATTTCCTCTATCTGGCCAGCCAGTCCATAATTACTGTATCATACTCGATAATGGCGATTTTCCCATCACAGGTATAATTTCATTAAAAAAAACATGTTTTTTTTATGTAAGTGTACTTTTGTTCCACCTTTGGTAACAATGAACCCCTCCAAACAATCACGACAGGGATGAAATATTTGTCGAAACAAATGGCACACTGTTTACAAATTATAGAACACATTTTACTATATTATTTTTTATGGAATCAATGCAATTCTGGCATGTTCATAAAAAATGTTCCTAATGAACTCAGTCCTCGGACCGCTTTTTTGAAATCTGCCATGTTTAATATAGAATGAAACTAATTGTGATCCATTTAGTTTAAATAATTAGCAATGAATAAATTTTTAGCCATTTTTACGTCCTGAGTACAATATATATATATATATATATCATCATCATCATCGTTTGCCAGTCACAAGGCTCTCATTTGCTGAGGGCATGGACCTTACCAAACTCTCGCATGGTAGTCGAGTCTCACACGTGACGTGAGGGCTCCCCTTTCGTGTCCATACCGCGTGGACCCGAGCCGTCTTGGTATGTGTTTTTTTTGTAAAGAGTTTCCCTCTCTTGGCCATTGCTGGCATTGGACGTACATCTTCTACCATGTTGGTATCGGATTTTACCCTCTCGACTGTGTCCAGGCAAGTAGGAGGGGGTTTACCTCGGTATTCGTTTGTTCTCTTCTCTAAGGCGTTATCTGCTTTTAACGAGTCACAAGTAGCGAGCGACCACACACACACACCTATATAGATATTCACAAGCATACATATGCACATCTGCCCAAAACGAGTCTCAAGTAGCTGGTCGCAAGTGATTATTAGCCCTGTCACGCAATAGCAATCCTTTCATCATGGGAAAGACCTCCTAGAGAGGGTCTCTAGAAAGAAGGAAAAGGAGCTGAAAGTATCGAGATTCAGACCACCATTGGCCAACAGATTAGGTTTTCCTTCCCAGGGTATACTGGCTCTGTGGTGAGAACCAATAGGAGACCAGATTCATGCACACAAGGAAAATATATATATATATATATATATATTAAATATTTTTTTTTAATATAATTAATCAAAACTAAGCGTATAATATTTTCGTTTTTTGCCAAACTTGTTCTATACAAACAAAAATTGTAGAGAGGAACCAAGAAGGTATCTAAATCTTTTAAAATTTGCTTATCATTTTGACCTTAGTCAAAGATATGAAGAAATTCTTCGCTTGATTATTTGCGATTGGGTGTCAGACCTTTTTGCAAACAGACCCCCAATCTCACATGAGTCCACACTAATACGGGATCAACTTATTAAGTTATCCACTAATAAAGAACTGAAACCAATGTTTGAACGAGGATACCATAGATTCTGGTTACAAAAATAAATAATTTTATATTCCGCATTGTGTACGGGAGCTATTGATTTCTTTCCCGTCTTCCTATTTAGTAAAACCTTGATTTTGTGCAATTCACGAGAAAAAAAACCAACTGGAAATTATTCCTCGTGATGACTTACGATTGTTACTCATTTTCGTAGAACCGAACCTAAATAATCTCATGTCATTCCATCATCTCATTGAAATAAATATGTGTTTTTGTGTTTTAAAACAAAAAATTATTCAATAAATACTACTTTAAATATCAAAATGTTTTATTTTACGTCACCGTTTACCATCAAAGCTACGAAGAGTTTATTTCATTTGGGGGTTCATGGTCAGATTTTTCCTATAAGAACTCCATGCGCATAGTGAGCTTAGAAAATCACTGGTTTAAGGCATAGATAAGCTGGACAAGCATAGAAAAGACATCGGCATTCGCTTCTGCCACTCTAGACATATATTTTATAAACTAATGATTTCATAACACAATCAATAATATTATGTGCAGATTTCTACATATAAATGTTGCTTTAATTTTCTTATTAATCTATTCTGAACTCTCGCTACACTTATAAAAAATATATTTTAATTTATGTCTTTCAGGACAACGTTGACTTTGAATCAGCGCGATAATTTCGCAGTTCACCGTCTGTTGTATGGTGTTCCACAAAGAAATAATCTTCAATCACATTCGCCAATAGATTTAACGCTTTCAGAGCCTCTGTCCCGATTCGGGAGTAGAAGTTATTTTCGCAGATCCATATATTATCAAAATCTGTGGGTGCGTCCTTTGCCGGATTTCACGGGGCGCTTCAGAGAATGCACCGCCAATTTTTACAGGTATAAAACATTGTGATATATTTTTATGCAAATTTGCTGAATAATATTGTTTATTTTTATTATTATTTTTAGGAACAATCCAGCTCAGTTAAATCGCTTAGTTCCGTGGCTCACTAGAGAGCTGAGTCAGTGCTCGCACGAATCGAATCTAGTTTATGTGATTACCAGGCTCACCGAAATGCTAAAAATGCATGCGATAACGTCACGTCCCGTGCGTGATTTTTTGTCCAATTATCTCATTGTGAATGTTGATCATTTCATACACGAGTTTCACACGTTTGCTAGAACCCCATACGATATGGTCGGCTACGATAGACATCTCGAATATCAGAGGGGGAGTCCGTACGATAATTACGTCAACGAGATTTCAAGTTCGGATAGCGAAGACAGCACGGACAGCGATATCATTGTTCTGGCTAATAATAACGTTGAACCCGGACCATCGAACAATAATGAAAGTCCAATCGAGTTGTCTTACACTCCGCCCGACTCCCCTCCACGAACCACCGATCTCATTTGCGTAACTAATCCGGTTATTGAATTCGTTTCTCATTCCGACACCGACGATTCCGAAAATGAGGTCGTTATGGTAAAATACATTAAGCCGCCGCATGAGAGAACTCCAGAGATCGTCGACTTGGCCGCCTCGGACAGCGACGATGTGATAATAGATGAAAGCATACGCAATTTAGTAGATCCGGGGTTATATAAAAAAGTTGTAGAATCTGGCAATGCTGTAAAATCAACACAGTCCACCGACAACCAGCTCAATCTACCATCTACGTCAGGGCTCGGAAAGCAAAATTTAAAACGTACAATTTCAAAAACGTCAATTTTATCGGACACCGACAGCGACAATGATTCGAATGTCTTAAATCATGAAAAGTTGAAATATTTCAAAGCCAAGCTTTTAAAACATAAAAGCACAAATTGCGACGTCGAAGATAGCTCATCTAATTCATCGTCCAATACTTCGCTAGCAGTCCAATACTCGCCTCCAGTCCAATGCTCAACTCCGCCTGCGACCAAATATGGAAGTAGAGTGAACATCTTCATTGAAGCGATGAGAAGTAGCAACATCTTTCCTAATAATAATAATAGTCTACCATCTGCAAATGGACGTGTGAGTTGTGACCTTAACGATAGTACATCATGTTCTTCGTCCAATACATCGCTCGCCGTTCAGTGCTCGACCCCACCTTCTAATTTTAAAAACAGAACAACGGAAGTAAGTTTAGATATCGATCTGCGTAACATTTTCGGCAGGGTAAATAGTAAGGACAACGCCAGTGATAGAAGTACCGAAAATTCAAACGCCCAGCCTTCCGGCTCTAGTAGTAATTTAATTAGAAAGAAAAACAAATCTAGTAAAAAGGCCAAACACAAAAAAACCAGAAGGAAATCGGACGATCACCATTCTAACAAAAAACACAAACATAAATCGAAATCTAAAAAGAAATCGAAAAGTCGAGAACCTTCCGACGAAAAGTCGTCCAAGAAAAAGGACAGTCACAATAAAAGTAAAGTCAGACACAGCGACACAAACGATAAACCACAATCGAGTTATTGGCCGAGAAATTTGGTCGACGAAGATAGTAGCTCGACGTCTGACCGTAATCTCGATTGCAGAGCCAAGACGTTAAAGAGCATCGTAAAAACGGTTCCAGCGCCCCCTAGAAAATCGACGGATCAAAAGATAGCCGACAATCAAGAACCGTTACCATCCAGCAGCGGCGATACTCCTATGCGAAATAACGATTATCACGACAATCTGGCCGGTACTTCTGGATATTGTTCGACCGATAATAATAACACACGTCAACACAATTACGGCGGCTGGGACGATAGCGAGGATGAATCGTCATAAAATATTTATTGCTTATTATGTATATACGAATATATTTTTTTTATATTTATTGATATACACAAATTTATTGACTGAAATAAATTTTAGACTATGTTTAAATGGTATTAATCTTTTTTTTTCACTATATGAAATGAATTGTTGGCATCGGCCATTTTAATGTCATCGAAAACAAGATGGCTGACACAAGAATAAACAAAAAAATCTGACATGACACTTCCGTTTAGGTTAAACTTGTACATTTAAAAATCTCTCTTAATTAGAAAGTTATGATTACTGAAATACTATTGAAATATGAAATTAAGTATATTTATAAAGTTGTATTTTGAAATTTTGTTTATTACAAAACTAATTATTCGCTCATTGGATTGT
>JAGXCT010034670.1:2352-14827 GCA_022495035.1 Philopotamus ludificatus
AATTTGGGGTTAGGTTTTTTTTAACTTTCTTTGCGATTTGAAGAAAATCAAACATCTGACCCGTTTTTATATTTTTATATTTTCAATGACCTTGCACGTGTTTAATTGGAAAAAGGGTGGGTTCGTTGTGGTGGAGGCGGTAGCGTAAAATACGTACTCTTTTCATTGTTCCGATCCGATTTAAAAAAAATGCATTATAAACAAGTCAGATCCAAGTTTCTGGCTTAATTCGTCTAAAGTTTGGATAGGATTGGAACTAACCATAGATTTTAATTTCTAGGTAGGTCCTTCTGTCTCGATTTGACTTCGAAATCAGAATTAACATCTGTTGACCTTTAGAAATTCTCCATTAATGGGTTCCGTAGCCTTGATTCCATATCGTCTAAAAAAAAACCAGAATGTAGTGACACAATTTTTGTCGTCGATTTTTGTGCAAAAAACAAAGGCAACAAATGTTTCTAAAAAAAAATTGCAAAAATTTTTGGTACACCTAATATATCTCTTCCCGCACGCTAGAATAAATTTAAAGCCACCGAATATTGAGAATTTTTTTATGATATACAGTAAACCCTCATATAACGTAAAGATATGTTCCACGTTATAGGGGGTTAAGGTTTTTCAATTTCATTTTTTGATTTTGAAGGAAAGACATTTTATTAGTTATTTTATAAAATTATAAAATATTTATATGAAAATTAGTGTTTTAAAAAATTTACGTTATTGGGGGGTTTACTGTACTTATCATACACGGTTTCATGGGTTAAGTCTTCATATATACAAAATTTTAAACAATTGAATAATAAAGCTCTGATGTTCACCGGTCTAATTCATCATGATTGCTGAGAATGGCGGAGCTTAACTTAACCAATCACACCTCCCACTTTCTATCACCAATACAGCACATATTGGTTGGCGCAGTACATAACCCCTTGTACTGTGCGAGTTACCCTTATGGGCGCCACCTCACTACCATCGAGCTTGTTCGCGTTGCTTTATCTTCTGCCAAATTCGAGGACAGGTGCTCTCGGAAACTCTCTGGTAACCAGAGCTATTACTCTGCTCAACCACTTGGCCGATTATATAGATATTAGGTAAAACGTAAAGAAATGACATTTTTTTTACTGCCACAAAAAAAATGTTTCAGAAAAAACCACATAACTTCCTCCATAACATAGGCAACTTTTTAATTTCATTTTCGTAAAACTCTTGTGGTTTACTGTTAAAATATGAATCCAGGTGATTTTTCACCTGTTCAACATTTGCAAATTTTTTACCACAAAGTGAATGTTCCATTAATTTAAATAAATGATATTCGGAAGGTGCTAAATCAGGTGAAAACGGTGGATGTGACAGAAGTTCCAAATCTAATTCTTTGATTTTGTTCTGGTGATTTTGGCTGCATGAGGTTTTGCATTATCATGCTATAAAATTCGCCTGTTGTTAACCAGAACAGATCGTTTTTTTAGTAACTCCACTTTTAATCTTTTTAATTGGGCGCAGTATAATTCTGCCGTAACTGTCTGACTGGGTTTTAATAATTCGTAATGAATTATACCCGAAATATCCCACCAAACACATAACCAAACTTTTTTCAGTGATAATGTTGGCCGAGGAGTAGGACAGGTATCTGTTTTGGAGATAAGCATTGTTTTTTTCTTCTGGCATTACTGTAAAGCAGTGCTCCGCAACCTTTTCTCATCCACGGCACACCAAAATTCTTCCAAAAATTCCACGGCACACCAAAAGCTAAAATATTTTTTTGTTTTTTTTTTGGAAAGTATACATACATAAAACTATAACATATATTTTTTATGCAGTCTTAATAATCATTATAAAATAATAACTATTTAATGTTATACCTGTACTTGTTTCAATGAACACAAGTTTTATATTCGGCTCGATTTTTGACAGCGCAACCCGAAGTTCTTGGTCCAAGACCTTTTAAGCATGACCGCTTATCATTTTTGATTAATACAAGAGTTGAAAAACTTTACTCGCAAAAATATGTCGTCGAAAATGGAATGGCGTTTGGCCGCGGCACACCTGTATTCGGCTCACGGCACACCGGTTGAGGAGCACTGCTGTAAAGGACCCATTTATCATCCCCAATAATAATTTTTCTAAGAAATGGATCTGTTTCGTGTCTGGACAATGATGCACAGATTGTTACACGTTACTCCAAGGCCGTTGGGGAGAGATTGTGCGGTACCCAAATTTCTTGCCTGTTTTTTCCCCAACCTTTTCAAATGATCTTGCACAGTTGTTATTCGACAGCAAAGGTCATGTGACAATACCTTCACTGTTTTACACGGATCCGCTTTCAGCAATGAATTTAGGGAGTCATCGTCGATTTTGAGGAGTTTTCCTGTTTTTGGTTTGACCTCTAACTCCCTATGAAATACCGCAAATTTGTGAGCTTCAAAATGATACGACGTGCTAATTCAACGGCAACCGGTGACAAACTAGTTTTAAAGTGCTCACCAGAAAAAATGACATTTCTTTCCGTTTTACCTAATATATTTAATGTTAAATACAGTTTTTTCACGTCAAATGCACCTTTTTTCAAATCAAATGCATCCTTTACAAATCAAATGCACCTTTTTACTTGTTCCTTCAAATATCTAAAAAAAAACGCGTTCCACTGTATTATGGGAGTACCCCCGAATTTACGTTTTCCCACAAATTACGTTTTTTTTCAGTTTCTTCAAAAATGTAAAAAATGCGTTTCACAGTATTTATGGAGTACCCCGAATTTACGTTTTCCTGCTAATTACGCGTTTTTTTATTTTTTTTATTTGACGTGAAAAAACTGTATCGTCATTTCATTGATGATTTATTTAAGATTTTATAATTTTCTATAATGGATTAAAAAAAAATATATATTTTTTTAATATTGGTTCGAAATTATTTTCCATTAGGCGCATCCGTGGCAGTGCAGGAGCCGGATCGTGTATCTCGAATTCCTCATCTGCACGAGTGGTACCGAACAAATTCGGCCGTCGTCATGCAACTGACCAACGGAACGGTCCAGGTAATTATGCGGCGAATCGCTTACCACAATTGTGGTCCGCCACCGATCATCGTTAACATCTATTTTTGTTTGCAGATAAACTTCCAAGATCATTCGAAGATTATTTTGTGTCCGTTGATGGCCGCCGTGACGCACATAGATATACAGAAAAATTTCCGTACTTACAGATTCTCGACCCTCTCCGAACACGGCTGTTCCAATGTTCTGCGCAATAATCTACTTTACGCGTGTGAGAAGATACGCCACTTGATACCGAGAAATCAACAAGTTGAAGCTGCCAATTAGATCCTTATAGACGTTTTGTGTTTGGATTAGCTTGCAAATTTTTTTTTTTAATCTTATTTGATGATGTATTGAGACTGATAATTCTCATGTATTATAAATTAACGTTACACAATTATAGCACAATTATTTGAAACGATTTGGCAGTTTATATATATATAAAAGGTAAAGTCAACATGTTTATAATTCGTGACTAGTAAATCTGAAAGGACAAACGTATGCAATTCGCTCCCGAGAACCGATAAAATGATGATCCGATCACGCGTACGAAAAGAGAAAGCTAATTTATACATTAATAATTAAGTTTTTGATAGTAAATGTTAGGCTATGTACTGCTTTGTCTTTATAAACGATAAATGAAATAATGGAATATATTTTTGTATTGTTGGTTAGGTTTTTTTTTATATAAATCTATCGGTTGATTTATCACACGTTGTGTATATGTGTTTCAATTTTATGCGACAGTTTCTCCTGTTGATATTGGGGAAAGATTGTTTGGCACATTATGTTTTGTATGTCTTGTTTTTCTTTTAAATAATAATTTTTCGAGATTTCTTTATAATTATCCGTTTCGAGAACATGATTGGAAAATATTTTTTTTACTATTTAATATTGCCATTTATATTTATTACTATTTAATATGCCATTTATATTTATATTTATACATTTGTATTTACGTTACTGAGAAATATAATCCTAACTAAATGGTCAAATACGATTAAACGTTAAATTTTCATTAACGCCGATAATTAATTTAAAGCGTTGAAATGATTATTTAATTTTGGTCGTAGATAACGATAGGGTTTATTATATTTAGCGATGAACACTGACATCAATGTTTTTTAATAATCTTTATTATATATGTATACAGCGTTTTTAATATTAATATTCTATTTAATTTGAGCGAACAATGATATAGGCGAATAATTTATCGAGACAATGTTGTAATTTGATTTTTTATCACTAAATTTTAATTCGGAATTGATTAATATTATCTGTTTATAAAATTTTAATTGTTGCCGATCAATATTCGCATTTTTTTATGAATGCAAACTGTATTCTTTACATAATCGGTAATGAGTTTCGTGTTAGATACGCGATTTTCAATAGGGATATCATCTGGTTTCAATTTAGGACACGTAAACAATACATTTGTATTTGTATCTAGCGTAATGTTATTCTGTATTTTATATAATAATTAAAAAAAATGTATTTTAATAAAATTTAGTTAGTGAAATATTTTTTTTTACTCCTGAACCCGTTCGTTTAATTTGATCCTAAAATAAAAATATTTATTATTACAATTTTTTATTTTTTTGTGTTATCAAAAGGTCATGGCTCATGGCGATAATACAAGCCCAAAACTGATTCAATTATTTATATATGTATATCGTTTCGTAATTTGTGTTAATTGTAATTTTCTCATTAATAAGCATGTGTTATGTGGAGGTTATATAAATTGTAAGGATGAAAACTCGTAATGTTTTTATATTTTTATTTGGCTTAATGTTTTATGCACATTGCTACGACGTGAGATTATTCAATCGAGAAAATAATGGCAGATTCAAGGAGCTGCTAAAATCTAGTTACGGCACGGAAAATTTCAATTATTTGTTGCTCGAGTACAGAAATTTTCTCAACAGGACATTTGTCGGTAGGTCGTAAATAAATAAATATTGACGAATATCATGAATTACATTTCAATTAATGTTATTTTAGCCGAAAAATATAGCGCAGAACCAGATGAGTGTCTCAATATGGATGGTTATATTGGACGGTGTGTTCATAAAGCTAAATGCAAGAAAATTTTAGATGGACAAGATGGTGACTGTTCGAAAAAAAATTATGTGTGCTGTCATCGTTAGTAGATTTTTGATTCGTCTAATAATTCTAATAATAACCGTATTAATTGTTATCCGATTATTATAGAAATTGCGAAGTGCGGAGATGTAATCAACGAAAATGCAACGTATCTCGTCCGGCCCGAGGGCGATCTGAGAGAATGCAACTTTACAATTAAAAGAATGCCAAAAGCTGTACAGTTAATATTTAATATCCATAAATTTTCATTGGTAAGTCGCATTGTGTGCACAAATAAGTTTTGAATTTTTTGCTTCAACCCTGGATAACAAGTTTTATCTAATAGACCTCTGATCTTGGTGCTCTTTCCAAGCCACTGACAGTACTTTCATCACGCGATCAAATCATCATCATCATAGGCACGCAACAGCCCTATTGTAGAGCCCTAGCCTCATCCAACACCATCAGGTCAGTCTGCTGCCACGTCGCTCCTCAGCTTTGGTCTTTCTTTCTTCTGAAGACTTGTTAACCATAAGCCTTTTCGGCGGCTGACTGTCCCGCATCCTTGACACGTGACTGAACCAGTCGGGCCACTCTGACGACAGCTGTGACCGGTATATCCTTGGATAGTCGGTACAGCTTCTCGTTGCTTCGGACACACCATTTGTTGAATACGGGTTCAAATATTTGTCTCAGAATCCTCCTCTCCAAGATTTATAGTTGTCCCTCACCTTGCTTTGTCAAAGCCCAAGATTCAGATCCATGTGTTAGGACAGGCATGATGAGAGTCTTGATAGGAATCTCGACCGTGGATGCCGTTGAAGTCTATAGTAGCACCGGTTTGTCAGCATGGTTCTTTATCGTACATGCAAATTAGTTTAATTATTTTTTGTAATAAGAGAGGTATATGTAAATTCTTGGATGGCCTCAAAAATGTACTCTTCGACTCTCAGGGGTTCAAGGATTCGTCGTTGGCATACGAAGATGTATTTTGTAGTCATTGCGAAGATTTAAAATTGCGCCATAACCGCGGAGGACTGGTTCATGTCAGTTCATCTTACCTCTGAATAGATACAGTCTCATCACTACTTTACAATTGTCGGTACATTGCAGAGTAACAGACAGGAAAAAGCAGAAGGATTAAGAAATTTAACGACTATAAAATTAGGAACTTTATGTTCTGCTACGAGAAGACTTTGGTGTCAAATAAGTCGAACTTTAATAAATTTATGTTTAGTTATTTAAAAAATTGACAATGTGTTGAGGCGCATAGTGTTGATTATATTGACATCTTATGGTTTACCATGGTTTAGCAATCGCCGAATGAAACTACGTGGGAATGCGATAAGGACGTTTTCAAGATTTCGGAACACAACGGCGAAACTATCGAGTTGTGTGGGAATAATTCTCTTCGACAATGTAAGTTCATTTTTAAATACGTTTTTACTGTTTTAGACTGTTTCAAAATGTTTTATAAAAATTTCAGTTTTTTATAGTATACGAGACGAGGTTCACATTACGATAAGGCTATCGAGTAGTTTCAACGAATGGGATATTGGAATAATACAAATTCCGCATGAGCTCAGAGCACCGGCTAATTGTCGTCAATACTTTAATTCAGAAGGTCGAATCGAAAAATTATAATTTTTATTCGAGCAATCTATTTTTAATGAATATTTGTCGTTTTAGATGGCCTCTTTAAAAGCTTTGTATATAACAAAAGATCCATATTAAATCGACATGATGTATGCATTAAGAAAAATAAAGATGAATATAATGGTATTAAATATTTTCAGTCCTCCGAGTTATGTACGTACATTGAACGTTTAGAAATATAAGGTAAAGTGAAAGAAGTGGAATCATTTAAATAAATATTTTTTTTTTCTTCTCTCTGTCCCTTTTCTTAAAATTGTATACAATACTCATCTGTATTAATTTAATATGTAGCGGTTATGATTCGCGTTTAATATAAGATAATTTTAAGAATTTAAAATCACACATTGTGCAAATGTAACAACTGTAAAAATCCAAGGTTGTCCGAAACTAAATACAATGTATTGCAACAAAAAAATTACGAAGAAGGACAAAGGACGGACGCCCCTGTCGTGCTTCTGTGACGAGAAACAATACATCGGAGCCGCATAATCACTATTGTATCCTCCTGCTAGCGTACCATCGTGTAATTACAACAAAGAATATCCGAGCGTAATAACGCCATTGTCCAAAGAATGCCGAGATCATCGCTGCAAACACTAGAGTAATGCAGGTGGCCCATAGATCAAATATCAGGACATTCATCACTAAGATTTATGGACGTGGGACCATCCTGGAATGCATTATTCTAGGAAACGAAGAACCGCCCCTAATACGCCATTTTGGAAACTGCCCCGACGAATCATTGGCTGTCCGTTGGAGACCAAAACGGGATAGTTGATTCACGGGCTAAATAATTCGCGTAAAATGTGATATATCTTTGCCAGAGTCCGGTTTACTCGCTGAAACCCGCGGTATCATCGAAGATACCGATCGAGCTAAGCCACGCTGGCCGGGAATTAACGCTACCTGATTGAGGCTTACAGCTGTCCTTCTGCATCCGCCAAGGCAGATCTGCACCGCTAACTTACGCCCTGAAGCTCTTCACCACCGTGAAGTCGCGATATTGCAAGAGGCTGTCGCCCTTCACCTCATCGGGATATCATTGGCCATTTGGAGCCATAGCCATTCTTCGACGAGAGACAGGCAGATCGACGCTATCTCTTCTATCGCGACTCGAAGACGACGGACGCCATATTCGTCTCCTATGACATCGTCGGTAATGCCAAGACCTGGATCTTCGTAATAGCTGATGTAAAATTGATATCTGTGTCCAATAGCTGATATCAGATATTTGCATACCGACTGGGGAATCGGGCGATCCTCATCAGTAGTCATCGACGTGGTCCACGCTTCATCATATCGAAACTGGATGATCGACGAAACAACTAAACATTTGCACAATTGTCATTTTTATATTTTTAAGATTTTGTTGGATTAATAAACGTCTTAACCATCATGGAGTCAGATTTAATCATGCGCGGAGCTTGTACCCCCAAAAATATATTAATCATTTACCTCAATTTTGAGGTATTGTACGATAATAGTAATTATTTTTGATTATTTTCTTTTACTGAATAATAAATATAGCAATTGTGCCTTTTATTTTATTCTACACAATAAAAATAAATATGTTATGTATGAACTTAAAAAGTTTCGAAATTTTACCAAAGATATGTGTTGATTCGATTTAACTATCAACCGTTGAGAAACAAATCTCAAAAAAATCCATTTTCACTTTATCTTTTATGATATAATATTTAAAATAATTTAATTTCGATTTGGATTTAAATATTTATTTTCCAGGTGATTCCAAAGTTGTATCGTCAAATTCATCGTCTCAAGGTGAGTGGAATAGGATTTAACAAAGCTATTTTGTGCGGAAAAACTTTCTGAAAAATAATATACATATGTTAATGGAATTATTATTATTTTTATATAGATAAATTAATGGCATTAACTATGTCGTCAACAACAGCTGCTCCAGAGAATAGCAACGAAGACATTTTATCAAGTAAAATATTCTAATATTAAGTTGGGATACAAGTAACTAATGGGTTATTGTTTCTAAGAATGAAATTATGATATGTTGGGGGCATCAAGTACAATAATATGTAACGATTGTGGAGTCCTATTTTTTGGTATTTACGTTCTGGATATATTCACTTTAAGCCGAGAACGATACAAATACTTTTTTGATAATGAAGTAAAATTCATTTCGTACAACACATTAAACGTTCTGAACATAGTAAAACATAAGAGGATCTGTTTAATTAGGATTTTCGATACATAAACATCTTCACACCAATCTAGCGGCATAAGAATAGCAACGTTTCTACTCACTTGTAATAGAATTAAACTTTTAAAGGAGATAATCGATGAAAATTTAGGAGCGTAAAGAAACGTTAATAGAAAAAATAGTTTTTTTGTTAATAGTCTGGTATTGGAAACATCTCTGAATAGCGGGTTAAGATCAGTCTTTTTCTGTTTATTTGATCATTCAATTTGTCCAGTTATACATTGAGAATCAGGTACTGTGATCATCATCATAGGTGTAATAGCCCTATTTTAGAGCCATCCAAAACTCTTCTCCATTCTATCCGGTCGCTCCATCTTCCGATAAGTCTCAATGATGCAGCGTCATGCTGCATACAATCCAGCCACCCCAGCCTTGGTCTTCCTTTTCTCCCGGGATAGGAAGGCTTGTTAATCATAAGCTTTTTTTGGCTGACTGTTCCGCATCCATGACACATAAGCTGTCCACTGGAATCTGGTCACTCTAGCGCTAGCTGTGATTAGTATATCCTTGTATAATAAATAAATAATCGGTACAGCTCCTCGTTGCTTTGAATACGCCATTCCCTGTTGTCGAATGCGGTTCCAAAGATGTGTCTCAAAATCCTCATCTCCAGGATATCCAATTGTCGCTCATCTTGCTTTGTTAGAGCCCAATATTCAGTCCCGTATGTTAGGACGAGCCGGATGAGGGTCATGTAGCTTGACTTAATTCTTCCTTGCGAGGAATCTCGACTGTAGATGCTGTTGAAGTCCACAGTAGCACTGGCTTGCTAGCATGGTTCTTTTTCGTACTTTCAAATTGATTTAATTTTTTTTTGTAATAAGTGAGCCGAGGTATGTGAATTCCTGGACAGCCTCGAAGCTGTACTCTTCGACTCTCAGGGATTCAAGGATTCGTACTTGGCATATGGGCATGTATTTTGTCTTGACCTCGTTGATCCTGCCCCATGCCCAATGCCGCTCTCATTATTCACTGGCATGAGCCATCCGAGATCTGGCCACAAATCCGTCTGCATAGGCAAAAAGACACACCTTCGAGTGCTGTGTTAAACAACAAACATGCTAGAGTGTCATCTTGTTTTAAATACCGGTGTGTCTCAAACAGATATACAACCCCAAGCCGGGTCTTTGCCACCTTGAGGACACTACGCGAGCTCCAGCTGAGACACGTTCATCCCAATCCTGATTCTAGGACTGTGACAGTCGTCCACCAGGTTATCTAGGCTCTTCAAATATGGGTCTGATCGCCAGCCATGAGCCCGAGAGCCGAGCTGTCAACGCGCGGATCAAAACAATAATAATCAGACGAAGCTAGGGTCAACTCGCATTTAATTTACGGTCTGATCTGGTGGTACGGGCACCTCCTATAGCACACATGTCACCGAATTGGCCTGTATAGCAGCCTGGCTCCCCAACCGCCACGTCCAATACTGACACACGACAATACTCGACTCCAGATAGAGTTACATAGTTTTTTTACTAGTTGTAGGACTTAGTCTAGCAACGGATTGAGAATTTCTCACAGGATCCGAGTCGACGAATTCTTTAGTGCATTGTTAAATGTGGATTATTTTCAAACCACCTTTAATTTTTAAATATGGAACACAATATGGCGACCACTCTACTTTTTGTCTTTTAATTAAAAATCTCTATCATGAAATATTTTATTGACCGAAAACATGTTATCAAAAATCACTGGCACTACTATTTATTATTTGCACTGTTGCTAATATTTATATAAATTTTATTTTTAGAATTCAATTTGATTTTAAACGGCACTCTATTGGAGTCGGTAAGAAAATATAAATTTAACGAATAATTTTTTATGTAATTTATGCGACGTTAATTTTAATAATTTTCAGAACGTAATAGATTTTAGTAAAACGAATGATGATATCCTATATCTTGCGAGTAAATGGTGTTCCGAGTTGGAGTTACGAGTCAGGTGCGGATTGATAATGTGCGGCGGAGGATTTACAGTTTTTGCAGTGTGTATGGTAAACTGAAACTGTGTAATAAATTAGCAAATCGAAATAAGCATATTTATAAATATTTATTATTCAGGCGAATCCAGTCATATATTCCTATAATGGCGGTGTTCTTCAGGTGAAAAGTTCCGAGAATAAAATGATTAATCTTAGATGGTGTGCCGTACAACACAAAAGTAAAACATGTATTCTTCAGTTTTGTGGCGGTGGAGCCGAAATTCACGATAAATGTTATGTAAAGATATTTTATTGTCATCCTTATGACGTTTACAAAATCGTACAATACCTAATTTTTATAATTGTGTTTTTAAAGCAATCTCCGGTTAGAATTAATATTGATCCGAAGACGGAAAACTTTATGATGACACAATCGACTATACAGGATGTAAACAATCAATGGTGCTCTCAACAATCTCCGTTTCTTTGGTGCAGAATGACATTCTGCCACATCGGAGTTCAGCCTCACGCCAAAGAAAATTATTGCAATAGGGTATTTTAACAATAATAAATAACGTAAATTGCGATTTCAAGCACAACTCTAGAGGAAACTTTACAAATAATAATAATTACTATTAAAATATCTTATAAAACTAGTTTTTTAATTTTTTTAAGTATCTTAAAACAGATTTCTCACATTATATTATTTTAGTTTGTTTATTTTTATTGCAGAATAACGTTAGATATGTAAGATCGTTGAATAATAAGGTCATCGAGCGCCGTAGTGTTCCCGATGAGCAGACTTGTAACAATTACGTGACTGTGCCCTGTTCCGAGGAGAGCTTTGAGGTACGAAATATATTCTCATGCATCATTATCGCTACACGTTAACATAATTTATTTATATTTACAGCCGTGCACTTCAATATTATGCATGCAATGTTCCGGAGAACGACCTAAGTTTAGTAGACGTTCGAATGAAACGACATTGGATTATTATCGGATCCGGATGAATACATTGGCACCAAAGAGCGATGCTGATAAACGTGGTATAACAATTCGTTTCGATCAGATCAATTTGTAATCGAAGTAATTATGGTATATTGAAGGTGAACTTTCTGCTGTATGAAGCACATGATGATGATTATCGATCTTTTATTTTAATAAGTGATTTTATTATCGGTGATTTTTTTTATTAATACAAATCGTTTCTTCTTTATTCAAATTCTTTATTTGATCAATTTTAGATAGAGAATCTTTAATACGGATATAATCTGAATTAAATTTAGAAAATGTAAACATTACAATTGTTTTTATATAAATGTCACGTAATGCTCTGCATTTTACATCATAATTAAATAAACGTGTTTTAATAAACTTCAGCTAGTGAAATATATTTTTTTTACTCCAAATCCTGTCTGTTGGTTCGATCCTATGATAAATAATATATCATCATCATCATCATCATTTGCCAGTCACAAGGCTCTCACACGCTGAGGGCATGGACCTTACCAAACTCTCGCATGGTAGTCGAGGCCAAAGGAAC